>BMAW01075454.1:0-35131 GCA_019974015.1 Nephila pilipes
CGCTTATTGTACGAGATTTTAAAGTAAAAAGAGTACCAAAAAAAAAAATCTTCCTAAGCGAAAGGTGAGTCATATCTTGCAATAATTCATAAATTAGCATTTCTTGAATTTGTGTTAACCACATGTGGAAAATATAGCTATTGCTGTAAAATTAAATAACATTTATCATTTTGACCAATATCGTTTGAAGAACGCAGAGATTTAAAATTACCAGTATTTTTAATTCCCATCCGTATTGTTTGGTTTGGAGAATATTAAATATATGTCAGCAACGCTGTGCCAAAATTGCTGTAATATTTTGAAGTATTCGCCGGTTTCAGTTTCTTTGCGAAACTTATTTGCTAATTTATCTCATTTGAAAGATATACTTTGTTCTGAACGTTTATTATTTTAATGTAAGTTTTTCTTCTTTACTTTCATAAAATCTTCAGAAACTTGGAATAAGATTTTTGGATGGATATTTAAATACATATTTAATGTATAGTCGATAATCTTAGAATTTTTTAGAGAAATACATTTAGTTCTGATATTGTCATTCGGGAGTTTTGTGATACAGATGTAAATAAAAATCATCGCAGTACATTTTTCGTGTAGAAAAAGTTTTTAATTAAAAATGTTATCTAAAATTTTAAATGTTAAAATATGCTATTGGAAAAATTTCTTCAATAATATATTTAGAAGTTATAAATTAAATACCCAATTTTCTTAAATATATAAGTTTTTTTTTTACCTTTTTATAAACATTTAACAATATTTTCGGTTATTTTGTTAATTTAGCATTTTATTTTCATACATAAGTTGATGAATTGAATTCTGCAATTGTATCATAATTCTAAGGAATTGTACTAAATATCTCTATTTGATTATGCTACTGTATTAAAATGCTGTTTATCATAATATATAGCTCATCTGTTATCCATGTGTTAAAAATTAATATTTTCATTATTGTTGAAATTTCAACTTAAATATAGTTCATTTCATAAAGAAATGAAAATCATATTTTAACTACAAGTGTAAAATAATTTCATTTTTAATATCTTGAATAATTAACCAGAATAAAATTAAGGAATGTTGAATAATACTTTACAAATTTTATTTTGAATTTTGTCATTTGGAAATTATATTGTGGTTTCACTATTAACTGTTTCCAAATTGTGAACTCTTTTGTGATTTAAAGATAATCTGAAAAAAAAAAAAAAGTTTTTTTCTTTACTTATTTTTTTATCCATGTATTTCTACTATTTGTTTTATAAATAATGCGAATGTAAGAGTGTAGAAACAATCTTACTTTAGTCCAGTAAATGGTTGCTATTTTACACGTTTTTCTTATTTGCTTATATTTGATTGTTTTCCTCATCTTTAAATGTTTTGAATATTTCCATAGTGTTAGAAAAAACAGTTAATTCTTTTATTTCTTAAGTACATTAAATATCTTACTAATTTTAATTTACTCTATTATAATCTTAAGTGTTTAAGTCCTATTCCCAAAATGATGCTGGCTAAATTTAATAATTTTTGAATTTGTACAGATTTTATATTTTTAGACTAATGTATCTATTACTGTGGTTTTTTATTAGAACAAAATGAACTTGTTCGAGATTTATCTTGATTGAAGTAATGAATTTTTTTATTGAATGAGTTTACACTTCCAAAAATCAGTTGCTTGTTATTTGAGGAATTTTGAAGAAAGGGGATCAAGTTAAAAAATTCATCTTCATTAATATTTGAAAATAATTAAATTAAAATTCTGTTAACTTATCTTTTTTTTTTTTTTTTTTTTTTATTTTTATTTTTAATTCTTAACTGTAATAAACAAAAACTTGCATGAATTAGAATAGTTGTGTGTCCTAGTGAGATTATGAATATTACAATCATAATATAACAAATCTTAATGCAAAAAATTGAAATATTGATGTTATAAATAAATAATTTAAGACAATAGCTATTAGTGAAGCAAATACTGTGTGTATTTGTTATATGTACAAAATTGAAAGAAAGAAATTACATAAACCAAAATTATTGGTATGAAAATTAAGTAGTAATGCTGATCTTCCTTTAGATTTCTTTTGTATTACTGAAATTATGTATAAGATTTTACTTCTTTTTGTTTCATTTTATTAATTTTGTTTATATAGGCAATGTATTTACAATCATTTTCATGCATCTTTGATATTTTTTCAATTTGCTTTAACAATTAAATATGAATATTAAGGCTAAATATATATGAATACTTTCACAAAATTCTTTCAATTGAATTTATCCATCAGATATTGTAAATCTCTTCTATTTTAGTGTAATAAATCCAGCTTGTTATTTATAATTGTTAATTTTCTGCAAATAATCTTAAATTAGTATAATAAAACTTTATGTATGTATTCATTTTCATGGCTATGTATTCATTTTCGTGGCTATATTTTCTTTAAAGATATATGAATATTCCTGATGTTTTCAGATTATTTATGTTCATATATATATTTTTTATTGTAGAATTTATCTTGCAAGTAATGCAATTTTAAATCACATTCTTTGAAATAATTTTAGTTGTGAAGGACTTGAATTTTATGTAGCACCCCTATGTTACCCTAGCGATCCTTCTCTATTTTCGACCCTCTTTCTTGTCCACCAATTTTTGTCTTTTTTCAATTTTTTTTACGTCTAGACTACAATTGAATCTTGTTTGGTGCAGCATAGCCACATCTGGCTTTTGCGCCAATTAACTTTTATATTCACTCACTCGCTTTGAATTTTATAAACAGTAAGAGTTGATGTCAATCTATATTCAGTTACTTTAATATGTCTTAAAAAGGCTTCCTCTTTTTCTCTAGCTATCTAAAAATTAGATAATCCTATCTTATGTTTTTCTTTGAAATCAAATTTTTTTTGTAAATTTCAAACTTATTTAGCTTAACTTTTGTTGATATAGATGCTTTTTTTCTTAAAAAGAGCAATTGATATGTACAAAAATTGTAGCTTGTCATCATTTCTATTCTATTGTCATGCATATGTTTAATTTATTGCAATTATATTTTTGAGAACTTGTGTATTTGTTATATTCAACTTGCATATATTTTATTTTAATGATTTATTTCCAAATCATAATTAAAATTAATGGTTTATAAGGGTTAATTTTTATGTTATTTGTATTAAAGTTTAGAATGAATTATTTTAAATCAAAAGATTTTTGGAAGTATACAATGTTTGGAATTATTCAAAATTTTAAAGTATCTAGCATACTAGTTGAAAGTAAAAAGTAATGTTATGATAAAAACACGTTTAAAAGGGATTATGTTGGTGAAAGTGATTTTGCCTTTATTAAGCCTTTGAAAAAATAGTTTGATTAATTTATAAAATATATAAGTAAATTTAAAGAGTATGCAATGTGAATGCTTTTTTACAGTGTTAGAATAAATTTTCTGGATATATTTTTTATTCAGTTCAGAATTTATTTTGTGAATATTTATTTGATCACATAGCATGGGTAAAGAAATACTACTTTGGATTATTTTTTTGTTCCAATTAGGGTTGATCATTCTTGTATTTTATTTACCCTCCTTCTTGTCAACCATTTTTACCTTTTTTTCAACTTCACGTCTAGACCACAGTTTAATCTTGTTTGGCGCAGCATAGCCATATCTGGCTCTTGCGCCAATAAACTTTACATTCACTCACTCACTCACTCACTTGTATTTTATTTTGTTTTATTGATTGCCTACAATTATTGTGAAAATTGGATAATTAATGGTAGATATAAAAAATTTTTTTTCTTATTGCGTACAAATGTGTGTTTTTTATTAATTATTTGTAAAAATGAAAAGGAGCATTAAAATATTTTTGCAAAGCACTAATATATTTCAAAGGAATTTTCTTGTTTTTTTGGGGAGGGGGGATTATTTTTATCTAAATTTGTGTGGGGATAGCAGTTTATGAGAGTTAATTGGAATTTAATTAGATTCATTATTTTATAATCAAGTTATAAGGTTGAATGCTTAGTCACAAATTATTCTTATTGACAATATTTTTACTTTTATATTTTTAATTAGCAAATGTGTTTTTTGGATAATTGTTTATTAATATTCATTTTAAATTATGATGTGCATTTTCTTAAGGCAGTCTCTCTCAGAATCTGATGTTCTGGAATAGAACCTAAAAATTTCTTAAGGTCAGAGTTCATATTATATTCTGACTTTTCTCTTCTTTTGAGAAACATATTTCTTTGTACAATTTATTTCTGTTTAAATTGATCTGTTTTTCTAGTATAAAATGTTTCTTCTACATTATAATGCCAATCTGATTTTTTACTTAATCGGTTAAAATGAAAAATCTCATATTTGTAAAGTATTTCAAAATGCCAAGGACTGTAAATGATAAATGGTTAGTGATGTTGCAATTACAGATTTGTATTAATGTATGAAAATGTTCATTTATATTGAAAACATATTTTGTGCCAGTAGATGAATACAGCCTTAAGAATGTATAGATATTTGCAAGGCTTATAAAAGTGGTGATTTACCCAATGATAAATTATTTTGGTTATCTTCCTTCAACAAAATCGCTTATCTTTTAAATATAAGCATAGAAAATGCCTAATAATCCGACTGAGAAATTAGCTTAGGTTGGTATGTGTTAACATAATTATTAATTTTCTAGAAAATAAAGGTAGTAAATGTCCTAATATAAACTTCCTGTTTAGTACTAAAAAGGGACACTAATTATTTTATTTGCAGGTATGCACAGAAACTCTGTCATAGAAATATATTAAATTTTTATTATGACCTTGTGTATAAAGTGAAATGAATAAAAACATGTGCATTAATGAATTGCAGAATATTTTATCAAATAATCAATATATCATTTGAACTTTGCATATGTTTCAAAAAAGAATATAATTTTAAATTCAGTTTTCTGATTAAATAATTCTCATAATTTTTTTAAAATTATTATATGCATTTTTTAACTGGTGTATTGCCTTCTACTTAAATGAAGAAAAGTGATTAAAAATTACAAAGGATAACTTGCCTTGTATATTTATAAAGGTTGCACAAAAATTAAGATGTAAATTTCAATGTAGAAATAACAAATTAACATAAAAGTCGTAAACTAGGTATTAAATTATTTGAATTACCTGTGTACAAGATATTTCGGAGTTATTTTGTCAAATAAAGTGCTTACAAGTTTAATTGCTTACCAGTTTGCCCATAGAACAGATATATTCTTTTTATAAACTATTCTCAGATAATCGCAAGAAAAATTATGATTTTTTTAAAAAATTTTACATATTATTTGCATCTTTTCCAGAGTGTATATGTGAATATTTTCTGTATGTATGTAGATATAGACATTGCATACCAAACAATTTTGTGACTCACATTTTATCTTTGTTGTAATTTTGCTAATTTTTACTTAGTTCTATCGGATAATTCTTGTTCAATAGAATTGCATCTTATTATGTAAATCAAAAGTATAGTTTGAATTAAAACAATTTACGAACAAAATGTTGGGTATGAACCTCAATTTTTTTTTTATTTATATTAGGGTTAGTTGTGACTCTTTGTGGTTATTACACTAATTTTTTTTATGATTTACAAAATTTTGAAGTGGATTTTTTTTTGTTTCAAGTTAAATGTTTTAAACTGATAAAATATGATTTTTTTAAAAAAAATTTAAATCTTTGTTTCAAGCTCTATTAGAATATTGTTTAATATGTTTTTGATTTATAATTTTGATTTTTTTTTTTGTTATATAACATTAATAATTCTGTTAACTGCTACAAGGAATGACATATTAATAAGTTATGTTCAATTTAAATGTAAGGAATGTCTTTCATTATATCATATTACAATTTTATTGTGTGATTTTTAATGGGAGGGCCCACAATATATTTGTTCATAAAGTAGTAATAGAATGAAGGGTTTGATTTTATAATAAATTACAAGAATTGGATTAATATTCCTGTTTAAGTTTATATACATATTTTTGGTATTCATTCAATGTTTTTATTAAAAAGTTAATCTATTTTTTCTTATTGAAACAATGATTTGAGGTGGATTTCCTTGTTTAATACAAACAAAATAATTTCTTGTTTAAATGAAAATTATTTCCCGATTTAAAAAAAATCATCTTCCATTTTTCTGTTTTCCATGATTGTGACATTTCATGACATTAAGCATTTATTAGTGTATACTTCATTACTAATGGCATAAAATTTCTATATTGATAGTTTATGATCAAAATTAGCTTTATTTTTTTTAAATTTTTATTTTAGTTTGTGAATTATATTCTATAATTTTATTAATTCTATAATCTTTTGTTTGTTTTCATAAAAATTAAACATTTTTTTTTTTCCTAGTTTTCCTTCTCCATCCCTACCTTCTGCTAATGATAGCTTCTAGATGAGGTTACATTGCAATGGGTTTTGTAACCATAAGACATATTCTAAAAATCAAATTTCTTTTGCATTGCTTGAGAATATTTATAAAATTGCATACCGTTTATTTAGAAATGTAGATATATTACATCATGTTGGCTCGCAATTTTTAAGTATCACATTTTACAGTTTTCGTTCGTCTTTTAAGTTCAGCAGATGAATTTGAAATTTTCTCTCTAACAATGAAAACTTCCTTAAACCAATTCTTTGAATGTTTCTCTGTGAAAGTAGACCTAAAATATGTTTTGTCTTGCAATTTTTTGTAATATTTTTCATCTCATTATTAAACTTTTAAGTGCTGTACATTCAAAAATTTAAAGTATTTCAAAATTCTGAATATTAATGTTTAGTATATAATTTTCAGATTTAAAAAATGCAATTACTCAAATGCTTTAGGTTTAGATGAAGATTTAAAAAATGTATAGTTAAATTTTTCTAAAAATAAATGAGCATTATGGGTCTCTTGCTGAATTCCTGATTAAATTGCAATACAAGTTTTGCATTGTTACATTTTTAATAAATATATAATTTGCTTCAATGTAAAACACTAGAATCAATTGTTTTAAAATTTCTCCAGTGTGTTTGATTTTCGATTTTTATAAATTTAAATAATTTATTGTTATTTTTCAAGAATCTGGCAGTGAACTCTTTATAACCTAATGTATTGACATTTTCTGTGGGAATTTCTGCATGCTTCATAATTTGGAGAATTATTTTTTAAATATTAATTCTATTTAATTTATTTTGTTCTAACAACCTTTATGTTATGATAAAGATTTGAAATGCTCTTAAAAAAAAAGAATCGATTTAATTATACGCCCATTTTTAAAGTTATTTTAAATTAATTAAGGTAATTAATATCGCCCCTTTTTATAACGAAAATTATCGGTTTTTTTTTTACATGGTTACATGGAAAAACAAACTAATCGATCAGAAGGTGCAGTGTGTGTATTTGAAAGGGGGAAAAAAACTAATACTTTTGAATATAGGTTAAAGATCCTTTAAAATCGGAAGAACTATGCCTAGAGGTGGTTTACACTTACGTTTCCGCAACAGAGACATTTGAATGGTAAACGTACGATGTTTCCTTTTCCTTTCAGAAGGAAGCCCTTCCGTTTGTGTTTCTTGACGCTCACTGATAAAAAAAAAAATGATTAAAAACTGGAACCGTCTCAAAATATCTTATCCGAGGCAAGCGATTAAATTCGTGATATTTTCGATGTTCTTGAACTTCATGTTTATCAAGGTGAAAAGAGACTGGGATGTGTGCCGAAGCTCTCATAATAATTTTTTTTAAAACATTGAAATGTCGTATTGGCTAAAACAAAAGAATGCTCAACGAGAAGTCGAACACGAGCCAAATGAATGTACTTGTAGTTTTTTATAAATATGTAGGATGTAAAAATAATGTTGATCGTTCTGCAATATTGATTCGTTTTGAAAATAACCGTGTAAAAAAACGAATGTGATGGTAATTCGACTATTGATGAAATCGGCTCGATAATCAGACACTGACGAACGTTGCTGTTTGTTATTTATAGTGAATAATTGAGAATCGTTGAAATCGCACGATGAAATTTTATCAAAATTGATTTCGTACCATTATATTTATTCGCTAATTTGACTAGCTGAGTTAAAAGCGACACAGAACAATCGTCCGATTTTCGTTGTGATACTTCAAAAGTAGCTGAAACGCTTGTATTCCTTAAACACTGTAACTGTTTTTTAAACTCGCTTCCTACATTCCAATCCTGAGCGTTGTCATGACTACGCAGTAGATGTGATTCAGACATTTGGAAAAATTAAATCTATTTATAATTGAAACTGGGGGCACGAGATATATTTCAATATCTTTGGGTTAAAAAAAAAAGCTGGTATGCCAGAGTTTTAGTGATTGCATAAATTCGCTTTACATGGTTTTAACTGTGAATTGTGCGTTATTTTAGTTCAAAAATAGTTTTATGAGCACAGCACAAATTAAAAAAAAATTAAATTTCCTATTGGTACATTGCGACTTATTTTGGAGTACTTAGCCCTGTTGGGCTTTTAATCTCCTGTCAGGATGTTTAAACTTCAAATGCCCAGTGCAATTTATTGATATTGTTTAAAAATAAAGTATTGAAATGGTATTTGAGATACAGAATTTAAATAAGTGAGGTGAACTAATTAAAATGCATGCTTGGATTTATAAAAATTTTAGCTTGATTGACGTGAAGGTTTTCATAGGTGTTGGATGGAATACAAGGTAAGGTGCATCGTCCAATCACAAGGTATTCTAAGCAGCCATAAAAAAAAGTCTTTTTCTAGATTTTCATTTTTGAATTCTGTTGGCGTATTTTTTTTAAAATTGTTTTCATTCTCTTTTGATGAAATATTGGTTTCAATTCAAGATTAGGGACCCTTTACTCAGTTTGCTATAAATTGAATAAAGTTCCATTGAGGATACGTTAAAATTGTATAGGGGGAATTCTCGGGACATTTGATACGGTGGATAATTGATATAAAAGGAACAGGCTGTTTCACTTGGTAAGTGAACGCCAAAATTTTCAGCTAATGCATTCCACATGCGGACCGTAGCGAATATGTGTGTGGACGGAACTCTCCAGGAGTTCGGGTCTTGTCGGAAGACCCTTGTGTGTGGGATGCACCGTACATCACTCGAGACTATAAAATTCTTATGTTAGGAAGGACATCTGCTTCCAATGCAGAGTCAATCAATTCAAAGTCTGCATCTGGAGCAGATCAGTGGACATTTGCATTTGATCGTGGCCCCACCCCGAGGCACCCTTGTGATCTTTTTCTTTCCTGTGGAGTTTACTGCCTTTGGTAAACAGGGGTGACGGATCCCCTGGTTACCCTAGCGATCCTTCTCTATTTCCCACCCTCCTCCTTGTCAACCAATTTTTGTCTTTTCCTCGTCTAGACCACAATAAATCTTATTTGGCGCAGCATAGCCACAACTGGCTCTTGAGACAATGACTTTTACATTCACTCACGATCGTGGCTCAGCATCACCATAGCTACTCCTAATGTGTCACGACCGCGGTAGCCTAGTGGTCATGGTCGCGGACGGCGTTTCCGTCGAGTCATGGATTGGAGTCTTGATGCCGCAAAGACCCACCGTGTAGCCGTGGCTGATCTGTCGAGGCTCAAAGTTCTCCTGTGGAATTAATGGCGTGGTGTGAAAGTTTGGAGAGGGAGGTGCCAGTTCAGGTGTCGTCCTCGTCACTTGACCGCGGTTCCGTCGCCAATAGTTCTCGTGTTGCTTCTAGTGCGACGTTAATAAAACCAATCCACCCCCTCTTAATTTACAACACTGAAAAAGAGCCACTCCTTTCAAGGGACAGCAAAGATTTTCTATTCTTTTCTCGGGAATCGGATTAGTTGATTTTTTTTCTTTTCGCGATGAAAACAAGCACGAGGAGGGAAAAAAAAAGGTTCTTATGTTTAAAATGTAGAATATCTACAATAGTATATAATAAAAGAGTTATCTTGTAATATTTCGAGGAACATTTGGGGGTTACATTTGCCACTGAGTGCGACGTTAATAAAACCAATCAATCACTCGAATGCGTTGTTAATTAATCATTATTTGCTTTGAACAATGCAACATAAAAGTCTTATATATGCTTTTGAGGATAATATTAAACATATTGAATTATGATAAAGTTATAACAAATGACTTCAGAATTACAACTAAAACCTCATTTCCGATTTACCAACTTATTAAAAATCCACATTTTAGTCATTTTTATTATTTTCTTGGGTATGCTCAAGAGACAATTTTTTTTTCCCACATTGAGACGGCACTTTTGATTAAACAACCTGAAAAATAAAGTTCATATTTTGTACCCAAAAGAAACCAAGCTTTCTATAGACGTTAATTTTACTTTCTTGAATTAATTACTAAAAACATAAGTATAAGAGAGTTAGAATTAATCACACTGGTAAAGAACGAGTTTTCTTTCAAACTTCACACTTTGTGTAACCTAATTTTTTTTTATACCTTAAATTTTAAGAGCGAAAGGGTACGTTGAGTCAAATTGAATTTTTTCAATAATATGTTTTAATCAATTAATTATAATTAAATTATCGTATATCCAACCAAAACAATCGTGTGTAGAAAATTTCAGCTCAATTGAGCGCTTTAAAATGTGAGAAAAAAGCTTTGACCCAGACACAGTTAAAATGCGAGTGAAAGAAAAACCCATTTAAAAGTGACTCGAGTGTCGCGGGGCCTCTCTTCCCCCCCTCCTTGAATACACTGAAATATATATCGTTTTACTACAATTTTGCTACTTTGCACGTTTCAAAAACGGGTCTTCTTATCTGTTGTTTCTTACTATTTGAACTATCGGTGAGTCAAGGATTGTAATCCTAATCGAAGACATCTGATATATATAATTTTGAATAGTCCGTTATGCAAATCCACATTGTTGATTGCATCGCTCCGAAACTTTTTGGGGAGCTTCGTTGATATTTTGAAGGAACATTAACCATATTCCTGCGCCCCCCACTCCCTCCCCAAATTTATTTTTGCTGAATTTTTTTCTTAAACCTGCTTTTTCACCATTTCTTTCTTTTTCTTTTTTTTTTTAACTCTGGGCAGCAGCATTGATTTTACTAAACAGGGTCGGGGAGGGGGGGTACTAACGTCGCTCTAGAAGCAACACGAGGGCTATTGGCGACGGACCTCGTAATTTTGAACCTCGGTCAATTGACAACGAACGGTACCTGAGCTGGCACAACACGCGAACGAGATATTTTAAAATAATTAAAAAAAATTTAGGTTTTACTTAATTACGTTGAGGCGATATTTCTGTGTACTTAACGGGTTAACTTCTAGTGTCACGTTACTTAAACCAATCAATCAACCATCGGGTGTGTAAATTAATTAGTCGCTTTTTGGCGAGTTTTTAAAAATAGCGTTGGAAAAGTTTCAACCAAGGACTTTCTAAAATTTTTTAAATCGTTTCATCCGGAAACGGATCGATATGAATGAAACCGTATGTACACGAATGGAATTGCCTCTCTCTTTCTGAATGATAAAGTTACGGAGCAATTATCACTTGTGGCTCACTTAAAGTTAACATATCATTTAAAAAAATAGGCTTCGAACTGTTATATTTAATTCATCCTTGTGAAGAATGAATACACCATCAACTTAATAAGTAAGGACACTTTCGCTTTTCTGGCAGATATTGGCCATCGGGTCACCGAAAACTCCGGATTTCTGGAGAAGCATTAAAAATAATGAAAGGCTGCATATTATAGAGTACCAAATTTAATGCAATACACGCAAATACAGTGTCAAATACTAGAAATAACTGTTAAAATGTACTGTGTTTTGATTATCTACTTTATTCTATTTGAAGGCATGAAAACATAATTTTCTATGATTTGTCAGCCTTGTGAAAAAAACGCCCTTTGTTAGCAGGGCCGGATTACAGAGGGAGTACTGAATATTCTTTTAGGAAAAAGAGAAACTCCCGATATATTCTTAATACAAATGAAAATAGCAGCGAAAGTTAAATTTTTAGAAATTTTTGTTGTTGTTGTTATAATAATTGGAATTTATTACAGAGCGCAGTAGCCGAGTTGTCACGAACTGATGGTTGGCATTGTTTCCATCCAGTTGTGAGTTCGAGTCCTGGTGCGACTAAAAACAGGCCGTGTAGCTTGGGTGATTGATGCACGTTAAAACTGTCGATGCTCAAGGTCCTCCCAATGGCGAGGCGTGGAAGTTTTAGAGAATGGGGGCCAGCTCAAGTGTCGACCTTGGCTCGTAATTGCGAGGTCCGTCGCTAATAGTCCTCGTGTGGCTTCTAAATGTGGCGATAAACGATCAAAATTTTTTGGGGTCCGTCAAGACAATCGGAAAAATCTGCCATGGATTTCGTTCGTAAGATTATTCAAAGCAAAACTAGGTGCAAGGCAAGCAGTTGATGGCAATTTTTATGTTTTTAGAAAAATGGCTGAAAGATTAGGGATCCTCTGTAGAGTTGGGTGGTCACAAGGGATTTCCAAAAATAGAGCCCGAATATGCTCTCCTTCCACTGCTGATATGGCAATGGAGAAGTTTCAGCATGAACTTTATTGACATGCAGTCAGATCACTCTGTGAAAGTTTTATGTTGCGATATTGACTTATACAAATTTGTATCAACTGAAACACTTGCACGAGTAAAAAAAATTTTCTGGGAAAATGTTCTCTATTTGGGTGTACATATATTTGTGAGCAAAGTGTTTCTTGATTGAAGAGTAAATGTGGATGCTCTGTGGTAGACGTTGACTTGCAGGCTATGATGAGAATCTCAAAGAGCGATCCTGATTTTACACAAAAAATATAGAAAAGTGTGATAGGATCTCGTCAAATTTACTCTGATATTAAATGCATTTGCAGCTGTAGATGATATGAAATTAGCACAAAAAATGAATTGAATAAAACTGCCACTATTTATATTTATTTTTTTCTTGTGGCGCAATTAAAACCTTTTTCTGAAATGCAGTTAACTAATGCATGTAATCATTTTAAAAGATGCGGTCCCTCTCCAACCTCCGCTTCTACAAAGTGCCGAAACAATAGCCCGTCATACGAGATCGAACGAATCCTCGTTTTGCTTTTCCTATTCAAACATTTTATCTATTGTAAAAACCTCGTTAATTCGCATTAAATTGTGATCAGAGCGGATTCGGAATGTCCAAAATCCGGGTTAACCAGAGAATGGGAAGAAATGAAACAAACAAACAGAAAATCATCTTATATAGGATAAATCGATTGTGAATCCTATTGACGGTTACTTTGTGAACAATAGAAGAGTGATTAAAATTGTTTGATTGCATTTTTTTCCTTTTAGACAATGTAGCAAAGTGTGCCCTTTGTGACTGTTCGTAAGAGGTGTAACTAAGGTTTTGTTGACTTTGTATCGAATATTTGTCAATTACTCCACACATTCCTTTCGTGGTCGCTGACTCATAGCCGGCGGATTTCGTCGAGGTTCGAGCCTTGATGATGCCTCAAAGGACCCACCGTGTAGCGGTGGCTGATGCACGATAAATCTGTCGGAGCCCAAAGTCTTCCCGTGGCATAATGAGGAAGGAAGCAGCTCAGGTGTCGTCCTCGTCACTTGACCGAGGTTCAAAATGACGAGTTCCGTCGCCAATGACCCTCATGTTGCTTCTAGTGCGACGTTAATAAAAGCAACCAACCTTCAAAGTACATGGATGAAACATATTTCTTATTATGGCATCTTACTGATTGCTTCTCTAATTAAAAAAAAAAACACGCTGATTTATTGGAGTTGAAGGGCGAATCTCTCAACGAGGCTCTAATGTATTTTTCATTGACGAATTCGAAATAACCAAAAATATATGAAGTACTTTTCTGTGAAATCGTGTTTTTCAGCTGTTTCGATTGCATGTTTTTACCTTTCAAATTTTTAATATTATTTTATGCACATTTCCGTTTATTGGCATAAGCTTATCGGTTAGACTTCTCCATCCGCAATATTTTTATATTAAAATGTTCTATCTCTGATCAAGTAAAATAATTTTTTCTCTCTTGTCACACTAAGCACTATTAAAAATTGTACGTAGAGAAAAGAAACAAACTAGTAGTAAGCGTGACTGGATCAGATGAGTTCAGTTTTTGAACAATTTCTTAGGGATTTAATATTTAAAATAACTAGTTATCGAATTTCGTCAAATTCTTGCATATTGCATCGTACTTTTTGCAGAATTTACTTCCTAAATTAGAAAAATGTGAAGGAAATGAATTTTAATTTATTAAAGAAATGCCTTAAGGCTCCCGTCTACTGGCCATTCTCATTTCGTTAACCTTATGCTGATCCTATGGAATTTCTGCTACCACCCTCTTTATTGTTTTATCTATTTGAATGCTAAAATAATGAAGGTTTCTGCAGAATGGCATTTTCTTCCCGATTTTTGAAAATATTTTTAAGGCCTGAAAACCCACAAACGAATAGGAGTAAAAATATTTTTAAAAATTAGAGGGAAAATGTAAATGCACAGGAAACCATTATTATTATTATTTTTTTTTTTGAAAGGGTTTTCATTAACTCGCATCTATGTCGGGTCCAAAATTTAAAAAGCTCGCATCTATGTCATTTTAAAGCACTCGATTGAGCTGAAATTTTCTATACACGATTGTTTTGGATGACAATAGGATAATTCAACTATCATTTTTTTTAAGAAAAAAAGTTGATTAAAACTAATTATTTAAATAATTAAATTTTACGCCAAGTTTCTCGCCAAATGGTCCCCTAATCCATCGCCAAGGTGAAAAATTATGTTACGCACAGTGTAAAGTTTGAAAGAAAACCCATGTTCAAAAAAAATTTTTTTTACTGGTATTATTTACTCTTTCAGGTGTACATTTTTTCCGTCCATTCAAGTGGATAAAAAAGGTACAAGGTTTGAGGATGGTTGTGGAAATTCCATAGGATTAATATTACGTTCACGAAATCAAAATGACCGGGACCTTAGCTCTAGATAACTATATATTCGTCTAATTAGTTAATCACCCCTACCAGTTGTGCGAATTCCAGGAGTTCCGCTCACAGTACCGTAATAATTAGTAAATTGAGCTATCCGATGGCGGCAGCTGTTACTTTACAGAGATTTGCTGTAATCATAACCCGTGCGGTGTGAAAGAATAGTCCCACTATTTCCCATGCATGTCGTAAGGAGATTGATATGGTTACCTTGTGTTTGGGGACATAGTCCTGGATACTGTATAAGGGGACCTCAGGAGTTTGCCTTGTTTAGGTAGGTCCGGGCATCACTCACCCGAGGGTCCCTGGTGATCTTTTCCCATGGGGCTTACTGTCTTTAGTAAACGGTTGATGCGCCCCCGAGGTCGCTAATACCTTAGCGACCTTTCTCCGTTTTCGACCCTCCATGTCAAGCAATTTTTTTTCAATTCTTTCACACGTCTAGATTACAGCTTTTTGGCGGAGCATGACCACATTTGGCTTTTGAGCCATTGAAATACTATCAATCACTCCCTCGTCATTTTTCTCGTGTCTAGATCACAGCTTTACCTTGTTTGGCTCAGCGTAGCTACATTTGGCTCTTGCGCCATTATATTCGACCATCACTCACTGACATTGCTGTAAACATGATCTAACTGTGGAATGTTTAGTGATTACGCGCAGAAGTTTGTAACACTGCATCAAAGTAAGTATTGAAGAGAGAGACAAGACTCGGAATTTGTACTTGGTCATTCAGCGTTTCTGAGATGGACTAAGTACTCGGGTAATTACTCCAACGAGGCTATATGTAGAGAGCACAAATGCTAATTTTATCACTTTTCCATTTCTTAATTGATTAGTCCTTTAACATCTAAGTTACGTTCGTTTGTTTTGAAGTAAAGAAAATATACGTGTTTTTAATTGACAGTCTGTGAGTAGTTATTGAGTAACTCGGATTTAGATGTACTTATCTAGGGTTAAATCGGAGTATTACACTGATGTGGTAATTTTCATAACGGCCACACCTAAAATTCAAGTATATCGCAGTTATTTATTAGTGAAGTAAATGTGATCTTATCGGTAGTCACTGAAAAAAAAGTGTACTTTGTTAAAAGCTTTGGTCGTCTTGGAATGAGAAGCACCAAAAATAAAAGTTGTACTCGTGGCTACTTTCTGCATGATTCTTTTTTTAAAAAAAGCGGGGGATTTTTTTTCCTTCGATTCATTTGAATCGTTTCATTATTGTCTGCACTATTCGAATAAAAACAAAGAGTTCAGAACATTTTCGCACTCGAACCAGCTTTTTCAATAATTTACAGAACTAATTCTTCGATTGAAATAGTTTTAAATGTTCAAATAAAATTTGAACTATTTTTTGAAATGATTAAAACAAAAAAAATTTGAAGAGGGGACTTTAAAGATGTATTAATCTGGAAGAGAAAAAGCGTTTTACACATGAAGTGAAACTCATACGGAGGGGGAAAAATTGGCAATTGTGATACGCGGAAATTAAAGAGAAAATGTGAATAAAAATGCTACAGGATTAAAAAAAAAAAAAAGTGAATTTCAAAGTTAGTTGCAAGTTGTTTTTGCCAAAAGTAATAACGTGTACTAAAGACTCATCGGTTCTCGTCCCATCAGATCACCCATGGGGTCATCAGGTGTGAAAGAACAATCCCACTGTAGCTCGTGCATTTTGTAAGAGGTGACAAAAATAAACACCTAGTGTCTGGGAGGTATATCAGGGACTTGTCTTCTTTAAGTACCTGCGTGTATCAAGACCCTGAGGAAACCTATGATATCTTTTCCTTGGGGTTTTGTCTTCGGTAAACTTGGATGACACGCCCCCTTTATACCCAGCGATCCTTCAATATTTTTAGCCCTCCATGTCAACCAATTTTTTTCTTTTCAACTTTTTCAAACGTCTAGATCTTGGCTTTACCTTGCTTTTGGCGCAGCAGGGTCTCCCTATCGACATTGAAAATACTCTCACTCACTCGTCCCATCAAATATTAGTAAATGACATCGAACAGAGTCCTTCTTGGTTATTTTAATTCGTTAATTTATCGCATGGCTTTTCGCCTAATAAACCCACTCACTCATTCGTTAGTTTATCCTCAGCTCTAGTTTAGTTCTCTCTCTCCCTTCAGGGTTTTACTTATGGTTTCCGATTCAGGTGTGAAAGAACATCCTTCAGGGGCTTATACCCTAGCGATTCTTCTATATTTTCGACCCTCTTTCTTGTCAACCAGTTATATTTTTTTCCATATTTTTCAAACGTCTAGATCACAGATACTTATTACTTGACGCAGCATAGCCTGATTTAGCTCTTGCACCATGAATCTCGCTTTCACTCACGAACTTTGATCCGTCGTGTAGCGGGGTTGGTGCACGTTAAATCTGTGGGGGCTTAAAGTTTTCATGTGGGCTTGGTATGGAAGTTCGGAGAGGGAAGTATCTTTGCTATCGTCGTCACACGACAAAGGTTTAGAATGGCGAAGTCCGTAGACTGCAGCCTTCGTATTATTTTCAAGTGTAACAATCAATCACCCCCCCCTTTCCCTCCGTCTTTCTCACAAAGCCAGGTTTGGCTTTTGCGCCGTAAACTCCAACTTTCACTTGTGGCCGCGATAGCCTAATGGTCATGGTCGCGGACTGATTTCGTCGAGTCATGGGTTCGAGCCTTGATGCCTCAAAAGATCCACCGTGTATCCGGGGCTGATGCACTTTAAATCTGTCGAGGCACAGAGTCTTCCCGATTGCGTGGTGGGGAAGTTAGGAAAGTGAGTTGCCAACTTGGGTGTCGTTGTCCTCACTTGATCGAGACTCCAATTTTCGATGTCCATTGTCAATAGCCCACTTGTTACTTCTAATGCGACGTTAATAAAATCAACCAAACCAACTTTCACTCAGTCACTATAATTCATTTATTACTTTAATTTAAACTTTTGATTGAGTTTAGAGAAGTGGTCAGAATTATTTCCGTCGAGATCGAAATTTGAAGCCACTAAAGATCCGTTGACGCGGAAGTTTGGTGAGGGAAGTGCCAGCCTAGGTGTTGCCCTCGTCACTTGATCGTGTCTTAAAATTACGGTCGCCAATAACATCCGTTTTTAAGCACGACGTTAATAAACAATCAATCACCCCCTTTCCTTATAAATTTTAGAATTTAAAAAAAGCAGACCCTCATCTTTTGGTTGCTTACATGCATGTGTGGCTCTAAATCTGAAATACAATGACAAAATAAGCATTGATTTCTTTAAGATTATGTATTTTTTTTTTATTTGTATTTTTCGCGGATAATGGTTATTTCTTGGATTTTTGCTGTATTTCATGGATTTCATTTTACAGTTCATATGTGAACTTAAAAAATAATTTCTGAAAAACATATTGACTCCAACTTCTAAATTATTATTATTTTTTAAATTTTATATATAACTTAGTGCTTTCGGTCAGTCACGTAAAAGTAAGTATCTCTGTAAGTAGTGAATAAGTGTAACGATGTCCAAGTTGTAAAATATCGGGAAACATGCAAACAAAGACTAGAAAAGAGCTGCACAAAGTCTGCGCGATAGAAGTCTTAATGGATTTCCTTTCGGGAAACGAGAATTCCCGTTTGGGAGGAGTGTGTGCTCGATCCTGATAAATTTTTAAATAACGGGATTATATATTTATAGTGGTGCCCTCATGAATTTGTTAGTGCTGTGTATATTTCCATTATAATGAGTGTTTTTCAGTCAATTAGTTATATAACACGCAATTGCTGTTACTGTAACAGATGAATTTGAAAATGAAATTTATATAGGTCGAGTCATCAGACTTACCGAGTGATGTTGAACCCATCACACGCGCCAAAGAAAAGTGGAAACTTATTTTATATGAAAACAGACGATGACAGTACCCTTGATTCGAAGGGAGAAATACACTGACAGTGAATCAGAAATAGATATGAGTGATGTGTGTGGGATGATATTGGTACGCCATCACAGATAGAATCACTTGAATGAAATCCAGGCATGGCGTTAATTCAAAAATTCTCTGAAAATATCGTCGATACAAATGAGCTGTTTTTAATGTATCTGTGTCATGAAACAAATATCAAGATGAACGAATTACTTATTTCCATTTCCTCCTGTCAGGTGTGAGCTAATTTCCATATTTGTCCATAAGTTTTTTTTTTTTTTTTTTTTTTTTTTTTTGGGGGGGGGGGATAGTGGCATTTGGTTTTTACTTTTAAAAATTTGCAAATGCTTTAGAAGATTTAAAGAGGAGTTTTTGGAAGCACTTAAATTAAACGAGCCTTCCTGTCTGGGAGCCGCGTTTAGAGGGGGAGTTATCGAGAGGTGGACTCGCCGTACTTGTTTGTTAGGCTTACGGCTATGCGTGGCGCGCTTTTGCCGGTCTTATGAGTTGCTTTCGAAGTTTATCACAGTTGAAGGAAAGGCTAAATTTTGATTGATTGGCTGCTAAGTGGAGTAGATGTTAACCGAGTAAGATATTACTTGGTTTTCTGGAATGGTGATTTGGAGTGCATTTTTCAATTTTATTCAGGGATTTATTGTTAGATATCAATATTATGAAAGATTTTTGTAAAAAAATTTAATGAATTGTTTTATAGAGAGTTATTTCAAAACAGCTCGCAGTTCAACAATACCATCTTGCACCGGTTATTTGTTTGATGATGGAATTTTGAGTTGTTTCAATAATACATTTATATTTGTGTTTTAAGCGGATTGATGTTGCCACGAAAGAAATGAAGCTTGTAATTGCAATACTTATGAATTCTGCGAAATACCGTTACACAAAGGCCAGCCAATTCACTGACTATCGTACTGTGGCCGCGGTAGCCTAGTGGTTACGGCATGGGACTCGCGGACGGTTTTCGTCGAGTCGGGGGATCGAGCCTTGATGCCACTAAAGACCCGCTGTGTAGCCGGGGCTCATACACGTTAAATCTATCGGGATCCAAAGTCCTCCCGTTGGTGTGGTGTGGAAGTTAGGTTAGGAGGTGCAAGTTCTGGTGTCGTCCTCGTCACCTGAAATTACGAGGTCCGTCACCAACAGCCCTCGTGTTGCTTCTAGTACGATGCTAATAAAACCAAACCAATTCACCGACTATTGTATTAAAAGCAATACTCATACTACGTATGTACGAAATTCAGTAAAATATATTAATTACGAAAATAATTATCGCAGTTTTAATACGTGTATGTTGAAATATATTTATTTCACTGAAATACTGGATTTAAATGAAACTTTAAGGAAAAATAGCACGATGCTCTAGAGTCGAGATAATTTAATTTCAACGCATTGTTAATCACCTGGTAGGATTTTTTTTAATTCTTCATTCTGCCGCTTTGGCGAAGAGTTGAGTAAGTTTTTAAGTATCCTCGGAAGTTATTTTTATCCACTCTCCTTTCATTACTAAAATGAACGTGTCCTTTAAAGTTGTGTCGTTCTTCGAATTTTCATCCTTTAAATCCCTCTCTCTGATTTTGGTTGGTCAGCTTTTCAAGCTCTGTTTCGTTTCTCGTTTTATCTCGTTTGAAGTTTTTGTCTACTCCCTTCCCCTATCTTTGAAATGCTTAAATAGTTCATTTTATTCGTAGGAGACCTCACTCATTCCGATATTCCCTTCTGGATTTATTTTCGCTTGTGGTCTCTTAACCTATTTTACTATCTCCATGTTTTATACAGATGCCAGATACTTTTTCTCGGGTTCTTTTTTAACAAACTTGTGGCCTTTTCGACCACAAGCACAAGATTTACTTTCAGTCATATATTTTGCCATTTCTTAATTTCTCGGTACTGTTTGAAAAAAAATATTTTCAAAATGTTATACGTCCGAATTTATTCATTCTCGAAATGTGGGGGAGATATATAAAGTCAATTTCTCAATCAATATTGAGAAGCGGTTAAAAAACAGTTATGTCGCGGCATAATGAAGTGAGGTTTTTACTCGTCAAGATCACTTGTTGATGGTAAAAGTTAGAACTTTTTTTTGTTATTTTTTTTTTTGTATATGTATAGATAAGTACAGATTAATTTTGATGTTTGCGGTAATTTACCGCGGCCTCGTAGCGATTCTGATGCACGTTAAAACTGTCGAAGAACCAAGTCTTTTCGTTCAAAAGAACGAGGTTTTCCCACCAATAGCCTTAGTGTTGCTTCCAAGGGCGACGTTAATAAACAATAAATCCATCAAATATTTCTATTCATAGTTTTTATACGTCTGTACTTGGGGTCGCGATATTAAATGAGTTGTAAGTAGAAAAAAAAAAAAAGTATAAGGTCTGTTTTAGAAAATCCAAAGGATATTGTAGTGCGGAAAGTTGGATATTAAGCTTCCCTGCAGAACATTTGCCACTGAAAAAAATGGTTTAACAGTGAGGGAGAGAATACGATGTAGTGGTGACCTTGGAGATGAAACTAGATGTTCCTCGACAAATGCAGAAGGATCTACTCTTTGGAGAGTATATAATGTGTGAGTGTTTCTGTAGTGAGTCGTTGTAGTAATGTCCTCCATGCGATATTGTGATGCTGTAATCGTGCGAACTTTGAATTAATTCAATCTTGTATTCAAATGTTAATTGCTTCTTATATTAAAAGGAAATATATTGTCTTTGCTAGACACTATTGAAAGTTGGATTTACTCGGAAGGAATCGTATTATTAATTGCGGACACCTTTTCTTCATTTGAAAGCCGGTCAACCACGTAAGAATATCAACGAATATAGTATCTTGTCCTGTTAACTTAGC
Organism: Nephila pilipes; assembly: GCA_019974015.1. Classification (NCBI taxonomy): domain Eukaryota; kingdom Metazoa; phylum Arthropoda; class Arachnida; order Araneae; family Nephilidae; genus Nephila; species Nephila pilipes. The sequence goes on from BMAW01075454.1 coordinate 21,675, forward strand.
TGTACTAATTTAAGAAATACTGTGGTATGTTTTTTTTTTTTATTTTTTTTTTTAAGAACAATACTACACATTCACTCGTTTCAAACCGTGATACAATTTTTATTCTGTTTCTAATAATACTTGGACAAATAAAAATTCGTTAATTTTCATTAAATGATTTGTTGGAGTTTCCTAACTTAAATGTAATCGAACTATATTCTGGATAGTCTTTAAATACTCTAAATTTATACCGAAAAATTAGATTCCAAATAATTTTAATAATCATTTTGCGCAATAATTATTTTCTGTTGCAGACTTCCCCCCTCCCCTCGTTAGATCTATGTTCCATAAAAATAACGAATTATTATTTTTTTCCGAGTTTTAGATTGTATAATTTTAGATTTAAAAATTTTAATTCTTATTGGAATAAAAATCAAAATCCCACTCTTCTTATCTTATGTGTTATTTTATTTTTTAACTAAAAAAAAAATACAGTCTGATTTTATATGACTGCTGACCACAGTTGGCTTGAATATACAAAAGCAGATTACCAGATTGATAAATTTTGAGGCTCGGGGGCGGAGCTTAATAAAGCTTTAAATTTTTTTAAATGTTTATTTTATAATCTCATAAAATTAAACAGCTTAAATCACATCTGGTGTTGCATTACAAAAAGGCATTGATACGTGTATAAAATTTATTCACGATTCCTCTGTAAACTAGAAATAATACAATGAGTATTGAAATCTATTCAAAACATACACAAAATGTGTATATGTGTGTACGGTAAAACCTTGTTGAGCCGGTTTAATTGGGACTAGAGCCAATCCAGGATATCGAAAACCGGGGTTAACCGGGGAATAAAATAAAGCAGACTTATAAAATTTCATTTATATTGAGCAAATCGAATATGAATCATATTTACGAAAAATAAAGACGTTTACTTTGCGTACAACAAATTGCGTTCCTAAATTTTTAAAGCATTTTCCATTCAAATAATGGAGCACCTTTTGCAATTATCACTGGTGATGAGAATAGTTTTGTTGACTGCACAGTTTATTTGTGAAGTCCACTTTCCTTTCATACATTCATAGCTCTTAGAAGATTTCGGTTAAGAAAATAGTTTTTCGAAATTCGTGGCGGAAACAAATGTAGCGGATATAATATGACAAAACACAAATATTTCAAAATCATATAACATTCTCGGAATATCTTAAACTGAAGCAAAACAATTAAGAGGAGGAGAAAAACTAAATATTTGAGAAAATCACCGAGAATCAAATTAATATTTATGCAAATCAATTAAAAATTTAGTTAAATAGTTAAAGAATGCAAAATTCAATACCCAAAAAATTCAAAAAAAAAAAATTAAAAAAAAAAAAAAAAAAAAAAAAAAAAAAAAAAAACTATTTATGAACCAAACATTTTAAGACCAAGCAAAGTGATAGAAAAACAAAATTTAGAAAAATGTAAGTGTAATTAATGCTGTGTGTTCCATACTTTGGAATGTAACAATGTGTGTTTATACCGGTAATTACAGGGTTAACCATCATGCTTCAGTGAATTTGATTATAAAAAGATGGTAACAAACCAAAAATCTGAAATTCAACCACAAAAAATAAATAAACGTAGGAAACATTCAATTACACTACAAAATATCAATTTACACTTCACTAATCATCTAAATATTGTAGCTCCAATTAAAAACCTTTATAAAAAAAAAAGTGATATTAATAAAATTAAATAACAAAAGTTAGCAAACCGAAAAATATATATGTGCGTGTGCGCGATCATTTATTTTATTCATAATGTCATCGGAATTTTTCAGCTCGTTGTCAATGTTGACGCGCATCAAATGATACTAAACTGCATTAAAAGGATTTTAAGAACACTTATACCAAAACAGAAATATTAATATTGCTAATTACGTAAAAAAAAAAAAATTGAACTTTTTTTTACTTTTTTTAACACTCAGTGATAAGTACAAATAAGACCGCTTTGTATCGTCATAGCATATTTGTCTTGCGCATCTCTGTTATAAAAAGACCGTCAGAATGAAAACTCGGTTTTTCGAGATCTTTAGAAACTTTTATTGTGAGGAAGAAAGAAAGAAAAAAGAGCGATATTAGCATTTGATCCAGTTTTCAATTATTCGAATCACATGAGTTGTGTCAGTGGCCAGCGGTGCATCGCTCGTGTCATTATGAACTCAAAAGTGAAGATGCGAGACTGAGTGGCCGAAAATGTGTCTTTTCGCAGGCCATCCAAGCGTTCCTTCTCTTTCAACGTCAACTTGGCAGGAAACGGAGAATATTGAGCTCCAACTGTAAAGGGAAACAATGATCGATAGTTATGCTTTGGGAGCCGAAAAACAATTGCTCGACCATAACCACCGTGTTGGAGATCTGGAGTTTAAAAATAATTTATGGCATGTAGATAGTGGTTGGGTTGGTTTGATTTTACGCCACATTGGTGTTGCACTGCTGATTCCAACCTTTTTTCTGTCCGCGTGTCTTTGGCAGCCTCGAATCATTTCTGCTTACGCCCCCGGGGCTAATTTTCGTCAGGTAAGTAAGGGTATCGCTCGCCTGAGGAATCCTAGTGACCTTTTTTCTTTCTCATGGAATTTACTGTTTGTGGTAAACACGGGTGAGGGATAACCTACCGATTCGTCTCTATTTTCTTCCTTCTTATCAATCAATTTTTATTTATTCCATCTCTAGAACATAGTTGCACCTTGTTTGGTGCAGAATAGCCGTATCTGGCTTTTCACCAGAATATTCAACTTCACCAATTCTCACTCTCTTATTTCCGTTTACTACCAACAAGAATGCTTTAGGGGGGGGGCGGCGGCCCGGGCGGTGGCACCCATCATATATTCCACAAACTTCTCCAAAAAAAACCAGTGTGGTGAAAGAATCTATTTTTCATTTCGTAGGTTGTAAGCAAAAGAGAAAAATTGATACTATGGTACTTTTCTATTTTCAATCTTTCTTCTTGTCAACCAATTTTTATCTTTTTTTCACTTCTTTCACACCTCTAGGTAACAGCTTTTTGGCGCTGCATGGTCACATTTGGCTATTGCGTCATTAACATACTATCGCTCACTCGTTTGTCTTAAATTTTTTTTCACGTCTTTACCTTGTTTGGCTGAGCATGGTTATATCTGGCTCTTGCACCATTAAACTCAACCATCACTCACACAGAAAACCCTCTGAGGCTTATATTGCACTAGTAAGTATGGGAAACATGATCCCGTGGTACGTTAGAGATGTATTTTTCACTCTATGGAGTCTGTCTTTGGGAAACACGGGTGACGCACCTCTGGAATACCCTTTCTATTTTTCGACTCTCCTTGTTAGCCTTCTTTTTCTTCCATCTTTCTTGCGTCTAGATGAGGGGGGGAAATGGTTGGGAGTAACTTAGCCATATTTGAATCTTTCGCTATAAATCCAAACTTTTACTCGCTTATCTTGCAGGAAAATGAATGTTTGTTGAAGTTAATTCACTTGTAGTGTCTAATATATTCATTCGGAAGGAATTAAGGTGAACATTTGACGTTATTGATCTCTTGTCGAAGAAAATGGGATCACTGATTCAATTGTACACTCCACACGTGTCCTTGGGATACCCTGGCGATCCTTCTCTATTTTCGACTCTCACTTGCAATTACTTTCTTTCCTCTCCCACTTTTATTCTCTGAAACAACTGCACCTTATTTAGCTCTTGCGCCATTGAACTTCACTGCCTCTCACTCACATACAAGGGATAGGAATTACCCTCGAACCTTTTTTCTACAAAGTCGCCACAGACTTTGAGACATTGTCGTAGCGTGCCTTTAATTTGAAGAAACCGCTTTGGTACAGCTAAGTGCCTTGCGATGCAAGGAATTATCGCACAACCTGCTCCTCTTCAACATTGTTTTGGATGGGCACGAGCAAAACGTAGTATTAACACATCATGCATCTGTCCTTTACATGTCACTGTTTTGAGAATCAAATTACTTGAACTGATTGGAGATTAAGACCCGACAAGGCTAGGTACTCCGTATAACTCCTCGCTATGTACTCTAGCAGTGTTGTTTTCATTCACCGATATGGAGGGACGTCCACTTTTCGATCATTATGTCCTTCACACTCTGCCTTCCTTCACTGAGCATGCAACACCAGCGTCCAACCATTTGAGGAGACCTGGCTTGTTCACCATGTAGGCGTTCTTGGAATGATGCGCTAGTCCCACTTGCCCATTCATACAGCAGAACAGCGCACACTTTCATTTGTTGCCACCCTCGGGCACGCGGTTCTACTGCTACTCTCTCCTCCGCTGACGCTTCTTCCGTCGATGAACCAGCAACGGGTGTGGATTCTTGTGGCGGTTGTTCCGCCTGATGCTCCATCTGGAAAAATAAAGTTTCTCATCGAAATTCAGTCAGATGATTACAAGGTTCTTCACACTTAGGTTATGGACCTTGCTGTCATTCAATTGTTTTAATATTAGAGTTGTAGGGTTGATGTATCCTTTCACAGTAACTAACTCATTGAATCCCTTCTATCGCTTTTCTTCCCTTAGTTTTCTTTCTGAAGGATTAAGTGTAATTCTTGGAAAGTAGCGCATTTTTATAACTAGTTTTTATTTTACTTTCTATGTGTCCATATGCATATACACTCGCGTGCAAATGAATAGAATTTGCCAAATATTCAGAGTCGAATACGTAAGTGTATGGAGCTGCGGAGAGGATTTAAGCGTCGTACTTCCTTTGATCTCATGCAAATAAGTAGTTGTGGTACTTAACGTCTTTATCTAGGTATCTTTGTTAAGAAGCGCCTCTTACAAATTATATATATTTTTGCGTTTAAATTTTTTTTTTAATACCTTTTAGCCCATCTTGAAATAATAGCTTGATTAAAAGAAATTTGAAAATATGATTGAAAAAAACTGTTTAAACATTGAGAAAAATATAACATTTCTGAAAGAAGGATAAAATAAATTTTCTTAAGGCTCCCGTCTACCCGCCATTTTGATTTCACCAGCTTAATGTTAATCCTATGGAAATGTGACTTAAATTCTCACATCTTTATTATTTGATCTATTTGAATGCAATAAAGTGCATCTGAAAGAGCAAAAAATAATGAAGGCTTCTGTGGAATTACTTTTTTCTTAAGTTTTATAAAAATATTTGAAAATATTCTTTAAAGACCGGGAAACTCAAAAACGAATAATTAAAATAGGAATAAAAATATTTTTAAAAATCTTAGAAAAAAAGTAATTCCACAGATGCATTGATTATTTTTTGGTCTTTGATTAACATTACGCCCACGAAATCAAAATGGCGGGTAGTTATTTTGATTTCATGAACGTAATGTTAATGCTGTGGAATTTCAACTACTATTCTCAAGTCTTTACTATTTTTTCTATTTGAATGTAGTAAAGTGCATTTGAAGTAGCAAAAAATAACGAAGCTTTTTGCGGAATTACATTTTTATTCCTATTTTTAAAAATATTTTTAACCCTATTTTAATGACTCTTTTTGAGGTTTTCCGGTCTTCAAACAATACTCTAAAATTTTCAAAAATCGGAGGGAAAATGTAATTCTGCACAAACTTTCATTATTTTTTTTTTTCTATTTCAAATGCACTTCACTACATTGAAATAGATTTAAAAAAAAAAAAAAGTAAAGATTTTTGAGAACGTAATTTCATAGGATTAAGGTGGACTCAAAAGTATATTTCTTAGCGTACAATATATAATTTTAAAAGCTTGAGGCGTTAGTACTTTCAGTCTCATGTGTAAGTAGCTGTGGTATTTCGTATGTATTTGTTTCTTTTTTGAGCGCTTCAAGCTTGTATAAATGATATTTTTTACATCAAACAGAGAAATATTTTTGCACCAGAAGCTTAGGAAATCGGAAACTTTTTTTTTATGTAAACACTTTAAAATTGTATTATGTGTTTTTCTGATTGTTTATCGGAATGACGAATATGCTTGCTTCGTGCTGTGGCGGTTCATTATCTTATTACGCAGGATCACGCTCATTGTTTTGTTAAAGGTATGAATTGATCGAGTCGACGACAGGGAATCTTTCCCTGGTACATTTCTTCAATGTTGAGTTTCTGATTCAATGCGGGTTTATTGAACGTGTTTTAAGGTAAACTTGAAATGCTTCGAAATTCTTTTTTTTTTTTTTTTTTTTTTTTCCAGAGGGTATTTTGCTGTTTTCGTAGATGTATTGCTTATAAGAATTAAATAAATAGAAAGTTCTGAAAATTAGAAATTTAAAATTGAAAACAAACGTGCCACGCCTAAGAGAATAATAACTTTTTTTCGTTATCTCAAAATGTGTCATTTTTAGGATTTCAGTGCACTTTTCTCAAAATATGCTTTCTCCTCAGACCTGACGTTTTTCGAAGTATTAAGTGAGGTTATTCCTATCGTAATTCCCCCCGCCCCCGCAAGCCCTCAGAAAATTTAAGTATTGTACAATATCTGGATAAAATTTCAGGGGCATTTGAATAATTAAAGTAAAAGAAAATTTTCAAAAATTTATACTAAATTGAATTTTCAATTATGTTCAGCGTATAGAATGTTATGTTTGTAAGTACTCCCGGCAAATTTTCAAAATTATAAACGCGGTGTATTTGATGCATAATGTATCTAAAAGCGCGCACACACACACACATTCTCTCTCTTCTCTCTTTTTTTTTTCTTCTTTCTCTTCTCTCTTTTTTCTTCTTTCTCTTCTCTTTTTTTCTTTCTCTTCTCTCTTTTTTTTTCTTTCTCTTCTCTCTTTTTTTCTTTCTCTTCTCTCTTTTTTTTTTCTTTCTCTTCTCTTTTTTTCTTTCTCTTCTCTCTATGTATGTGTGTGTAAATATAGCTATTAATGGCTCTTGCATAACTATATGTGTACATAACTGTGATTTCCTTCGCATAAACGGAAAAAGAGAGAGATACATAAGTATACAAATATCTCAATATTAAAATACGACTTCCTTCGCTTTTAATTTTCTTAAAAAATAAAATTTAAAAAGTTCTATGCAAAGTTTTGCGAAGAACATATTTAGCCACGCTTTTTATTATTAAATTACTCGATTAAATATGAGAATTAAAGTAAACGATGAAACTTCAAGAAATTGACAATAGTAAACTTTCGGATTTTAAAATTAAAGCAAGCGATATATTTTTAAATTGAATACATTTAAGCTAAATGAAATTGAAACTGAAGCAAACGAAATGAAAAAAAAAAAAAAAAAAAAATTGAAAAGTGATCTGATACGCCAAAATGGATCCATCAGAAACAATAGCCCCTTAGGTGGCAAAATAAAAAAAATGGTTGCCTCACAGCTGTCTTAAAATTCTGAATAATGTTTATTTTCAGTCATATCTTGATTACAGTTCACATATGATTTAAGATAATACATAAATAGGTAAGTAAATAAAATACTTATTTTTTATATTTGTTTCACTTCAGTCTAATAAGAAAATTGGGGGAAATTTATTACCACATATTTTTGAAAATTAAGTTCATTATTGGTGGAAGCAGGTGTCGGACATGTATTGCTTGTGTTTTATTTTAATCCAATAAAAAATTCAGGAAAAATGTATGATCTCGTGTATTTGAAAATGAAGTTCGTTAATGGTGAAAGCAAACATGAAAAATATACGCAAAAACAAGATAAATGTTTGAAAAGTGCGACGTTTTTGGATTAACTAAAACAATAGGCCCTTGGTTGTCTAAAAAAAAAAAAAGAAATATTTGAACTTGACTTAAGGGGTACAGGACATTACGGGGGAAAATAAAATGCCGAATTTAAGGCTCTTTCTTTTTGTGACATTTGTGTTTTAAAAATGATTCGTACAGTTTAGGAATTTTGTGTAACTAATGATTTGTCAATCATTTTATTCAACAATAAAAATAATTTTTTCGGGGTTCAGCAGTTTTCTTTCTCTTTGATTTCACAGGACTTTTCAGATGTGTTTGCATTTAGGTACCATTTTTAAAAATATTCTATAAATATACAAAATATTTTACTCCTTATATGTAAAACAATTTACAAAACATAGTGAACCTACTTTTTTTTTAATGATATTGCTGTTTATTTTCTTTGAAACAATTATAGAATTTTGTAATTTTGGAAATTCTAATTTTCTTTTTTGTATGAAAAATTGTTTCTTAAAACTTCGATATTACTTAGAGAAAAATTATTTTATATTTATACATACATAATTAACTTATATAAAAGCATTACAAAAATTGGAATACCAAATTGTGTAATAATTTTCTTTAAAATGGTACCTAAATGGAAATATATCTCGCAAAATATATCCATATTCAACTGGGGGGGGGGGCGGAACCTTTATGACAACCACCCCCCTACTTTTATAGAGTTATATAGAACGATTGAAGTATGATTATTAGGCATGAAAAAAAAATCTTTGCTCTACTAATAATTTGAAAAGATATGTAACACAAGAACAAGGAGTCTTGGATATAATATTTCACAATTCCTCGCATATCCTGGTACCCTTAAAATAAGTTCATTTTTCGTTGTTGAAGGCGGTTACTATAATCCTCATCTGTTTTATTACTAGAAATTGAAATACCCTTGTTAAATTTGTAATATTTTGGTGGATTATAGGTGATTACTCCAATAGTTGTTTGTCTCTTGACACTTAAACTGTTCATATTCATTTTATGAAATAAATTTCCCTCGGGGGATTGCCTTCTTTAGGTGGGGCCGCGGTAGCCTAGTGGTCAAGGTCGTGGATAGCGGCTGGCGGTTTTCGTTCAGTCGCGGGTTCGATCCTTGGCCACCAAAGACCCACCGTGTAGCCGGGGCTGATGCACGTTAAATCTGTTCGGGGCCCAAAGTCCTCCCGTTGGCGTGGTGTGGATGTTAGGAGAGGGGGGTGCCAGCTGAGGTGTCGTCCTCGTCACTCGACCGTGGTTCAAAATTACGAGGTCCGTCGCCAATAGCCCTCGTGTTGCTTCTAGTGCGACGTTAATAAACTAAAACTGCCTTCTTTAGGTAATTACGTGCATCGCGATCCCTCCTGACTATCTTCTTTTCCATGGGGCTTACTGTTTTTGGTAAACATGGGTGACGCCGTCCGAGATACCCTGGAGATCCTTCTCTGTTTTTGATTCCTTCTTGTCATTCCATCCGTGTGATGAAAGAATAGTCCCACTGTAGCTCATGCATGTCGTAAGAGGCGACTAAAATGGGTAACCAGTGTCTGGGGATTATGTTATATCAGGGGACCTCAAGGGCTTGTCTTCTGTTGGCAAGTATGGGCATCATAGCCCCGAGGCACTCAAGTGATCTTTTTCTTTCCCATGAGGTTTACTCTCTTTGGTAAACACGGATGTCGCACTCCCGGGATTCCCTAGCGATCCTTCTCTATTTTCGACCCTCCTACTTGTCAACCAATTTTTTTTTTTCCTTTTCTTTCAACTTCTAGACCACAGTTGTATCTTGTTTGGCGCAGCATAGCCATATCTGGCTCTTGCGCCAATAAAATTCACTTTCACTCACTCACTCTTGTCAATCAGTTTTTATCTTTATTCCTATTTTTTCGACCTCTACATCACAGTTGCACCTTGTTTGGCGCGACATTGCTACATTTGGCTTTTTTTTTTAAAATTAATTTTCATAGAGTTTCATTTTGTATGTGCTTAACCGGACGTTTTTAGATAAGTTTTTTGATACGATCAAAAAAAAAAAAAAAGTGATATTAGAGAAATATTTAATCGAAAAATAGCTGTGTATTTTTTTGAGAAAGATCATTATCTTTCAAGGTATTCGTTTCATTTTCTTCTCCCTCAGCTTAATCATACATCTCGAATATCGCTTTCTGTTGTTTTTACGAACCAATCTACTTAAAAATGCTAATTCGTTGGATGTTGCCAATGGGGCACTTGTCGTAAGTTTCTTTCCCTGCAATCGATGGCCACCTGTGAAGGGAACCGAGCAAAGGACGCTGTTTCTGGTTGTGTAATGGTGCCAGCATTTCGTGGTTTTACGTTGCTGCGTATTGACTCGCGGAATTAGCTTATTTTTCGCGGAAGATGTGGAAACATATATCGGCGGTGAAGACACGCTCTTTTTTACGCACTTCAGCCAGGATATTTAAAATGTTGGCACCGGGAGCTTTCTAGTGAGGGCGGACGGTGAAGTACAACTGAAATCGTCTATAAAAAGAAAGCGCAACGGCTGCTCTCCACCAAATTTACCGCTGTTTCGGAAACTGACGACTTGGAATAACGCCTCTTTTAATAAGCGCCCACGGAAAGAACCTGCTTCTTTAAGAAGATGCTCAAATGAAATCTTTTAGCAATAAAAGACTAGGAGGATGGGTGGGACGAAGACATCAAATAATATTCGCTATTATTTGTGCTGTTTTATTTATGGAATGTGAAGAAATCTTTTGCTCGTAATCTTCCTGTTTTTAACCCCTTAAACTGTTTCATTTATTTCGCAAATTGTGTCCAAAAAAAATGCATATTTCTTCGCATAATTTAGTTCATTTTACATTTTTAAGTGGGAAAATATTATTAAGAAATAAAATTTCTAATTATTTTAAGTATTTCCCTTAAATAAAATGCTTTTGCTGGCAGTAGTCTTTTTCTGCTACATGACCACCTTAATTGGGAAGTTATATTTACGGTTTTGTTGGAGGAAAAAAACAATACTTATCTATTATTTTTCATTACGATTACTAAAAGTGCATTTATTTGTCCTATACGACTGAATTGATAAAAAATAGAAAATATATGGATAAAACAGTAAAAGCGACTGAGAAACGAAATTGTCCGCTCCGTAGCATGGGCAAAGGGTTAATGGATGGGTGTATACGTTGGAATTTTCCATTCAATAGAGATTAAGGTACTCAAAGATGGGGAATTTCAAAATGGAGCACGATACTAGAAGATCTTGTGTCTCGTATGGAAATATAATTCAAAGTTTTTTTTTTTTTTTTCCTCCTGTGAAATATTTCCCTTTCAAATAACAAGTTTGTAGCGAAGTCTCTCCCCACTTAGAGAGCACGAATGAAAATGAGATTTAAAAATGCTTATGAAGATTTCCTGATGTAACGTAAATTTGCGGTAAGCATTCTCCGAATTACGGCGTACTGAGTGAAACATTTCTCAACAACACGTGATAAGATTTTTCTTTACCAAAGAAATTTATCTTCGAACCGTTTGAAACAGTCTTGAAATGTATTATTCAAAACCTGTGAATAACTGTAAATTCGTTTTTATTTTTGCTGCGTCATATTTAGAGAATATTTATGGAATACTGTTTTCTTTAATCCTCTGAGGGAAATGAAACAATGCTTCCTTCGCTTTATTCCCTCGAATTCACATTTAACCCTTTCCGCCATTTCGACACAATTAGTGTTGGGTGATCGGTGAAAGGGGTGTGATGACAGCCCTTTTGGAATTCCGATGGTCCGGTCGAGATATTCCAATATTTTTCGCCTAATCGTCTGCTAAATGAGGGATGACGACGCGTACGTATTGTTTTTGTGTGATGTCACGAACAGAGTCATGGCCGTGACGAAACGCCTCGACAATGGGGGAGGACTCCGTATCTTTTGCGAAAAAGTTTTTTTTTTTTTTCCCGCGTCATCTGGCGTTGTTTTCAACGTGGCAGAGTGGAAACTATTCTTCTATCACGATTTAGGATTCTTCGAGAAAGATGATTCTCGGAACAAATTAAATTTACTTCACCCTCTAGTCCATTATGTTTCGTTTCACGCGAATAAGGGGGGGGATATGACCAGTGAAGGAATAGCGGTCGTAATCGAGAACTCGCCACCGAGATTGTTTCTGTCGAGTCGTGGGTTCGAGCCCTGATGCCGCTGAAGACTCGTCTTGCTGATGTATCTGCCGAGATCCCAAATCCTCCCGTTGGTTTGGTGTGAAAGTTTGGCAGCTCGGGTATCGTCCTCGTCGCCTGACCGAAGCTCAAAATGACGAGGTCCATCGCCAATAGCTCTCGTGTTAATTCAAAGTTCGTCGTTAAGAAAACAATTCATTAATTTATAATTCGAGAGCCGTGTATTTTGTTTTCTGTTGAAGATTGTCGTTTGGAATAGGGTTTATTCTCTTTCCGGGAGGTAGTGTTCCAAAAACTGAAGGAAAGAAATCCTGTCTCTTAAAAACATTATTATTGGGGTAATGACTTTTTAACGAAGTCTTTTTTTTTTTCGTATTAAGTATCTTTTGAGCATGCTGTTCATTAAACGAGACACACGGCACTCTCTGAATCTAAAGAGCAAGCAGAATTTTCAACCCTTTTCTAATCTACACTTTATAGGAACGTACGTTATGTAATTGAAGTAACATTATCCTCGAGAGGCGCTTTGTGAGAAAGGGGAGGGGGGTCTAATCTTGATTAAGGACAACGAAATTGATCTCCAATTATTTTTATTGTGCTACTCCAATACGACGTTGATTCAAAATAAACCATAACCGAAATCCATGTTTCTTTTGTTAGAGAAATGTTATTGCAGGTTAAGAAGTGATTTCTAACTTGCAGGAATAAAAGGATCTGTATATCTACATTTTCATCACTGTGGTAGGCGCACCCTATGAGAGACTTCTAGAAAAACAACTCGTGAAAAAAAATATTTTTTAATATATATATCTGAAAAATCATGTCCATATTCAACTCAGAGGGGAAAAAACTTTTTTGACTAAAACATTGCATTTTATAGTTCAATAAAATGATTCAAATATTATTAGCCACACAAAAAACCTAAGATCTACGAATAATTTTAAGACATGTCACAAGAGTCTTGAATTCGGTATTTGATTTCCACCCCCTGTTACACTTAAAGGTTTCAGAACCTTTGTTATTAGCGTACACAAATAGTGGCTATTTTTAATGCATTTATTAAAATTTTACCGTAAAATGTAATTTAAGTATTTGTATTAAATGCCAATTTAAAACCGTGTTTGCTTCCAAAAAGACGAATATAAATTCATCTTTTAGATATTCAGCGGAAACATAAAATGTGTTGAAACATTTCCTTTTTTACGTCACCCTGAGTAACTGGGCCCTTTTCCCACGTTATATATACATACAGTGCAAGAAGGATATTGGAATAATCCTTTTAATAAATTTTCTAAGCATGAGCATATGTGGTAATGCGCCTAATTTTGAAAACAAGAACTGGAAAAAATGCTCGTTCATTTTACGATGTTTGTGTTTCAGTGGTGAGAAAAACACTTTAGACTGATTAAGAGGTTTGTTTTCGTTCTCTTGAACGAAAAAAGAATTATATTTGTTATGGCATTCCAATTATACGGGAAACTCATTCAAAATGACTTCCTTCGAGCGGCCAGTGTGTAAGTTTTTCTCATGAATAGTTTCAGATAGCAAAGGCTCATTAAAACCAATGATATTTCCTCTATATTATTATTATTAAAAAAGGGCATTTCATTTTAATAGGAGCTTAGTTGGGTTTTCAGTACC
>BMAW01075455.1:0-11978 GCA_019974015.1 Nephila pilipes
ATTGATGTGCCTTTAGTTCAGAAGTACGTACTACTATATTTTAAAATCCAGAGATGAAGGTCTATTGCAATAACAGGTCATAAGTCCCTGGCTACCATAGTGAAAAAGATTTTTAGCCAATTTTTATTTTTATTCAACATAATTCCCTTCAAAGGGTGATACACTGAGAATTAATTGGACCTCCAACTTTTCGATACCATTTTGTAGAAATTGTTCTTTCTTCTTATAGGCCTCAGGTTTCAGGCGATCACCTCCTCATTCGACGAAAATTTCTTCCCAGCGAGCATTCTTTTGAGATCTGAGAACAGGAAATAGTCGCTGGGGGCCAGATCTGGAGAATGCGGTAGATGAGGAAGTAATTCGAAGACCAATTCATGGATTTTTGCCATCGTTTTCACTGCCTTGTGACACGGTGCATTGTCTTGGTGAAGCAGCACTTTCTTTTTCTTCAAATGCGGCCGTTTTTCTGCCTTTTCGTTCTTCAAACGGTCCAATAACGCTATGCAATAGTTGTTGTTGAAGGTCCTTCCTTTTTCAAGGGAGTCAATGAAAATTATTCAATGCGCATCCCAAAATACAGACGCCATAACCTTGCCAGCCGACTGTTGCGTTTTCCCACGCTTTGGAGCGGGTTCATCGGGTACAGTCCACTCGGATGACTGTCGATTGGACTTAGGAGTTAAATGATGGAGCCATGTTTCATACATTGTCACATATCGATGCAAAAATTCGGGTATATTACGCTTGATCAAACACTGCTCCGAATCATCAACTCGTCAGTGTTTTCGATCAAAAGTGAGCTCGCGCGGCACCCACTTTGCACAGAGCTTTCTCATACCCAAATATTCGTGAATGATATGAAGTACACGTTCAGTTGATATCTTTAGAGTGTCTGCTATTTCATTCAATTTCAATTTACTTTCATTCAAAATCATTTTGTGGATTTTTTTAATGTTTTCGTCGCTAACAACCTCTTTTGGGCGTCCATCGTCTTCGGTGCTCATTTCACCACGTCTAAACTTAGCATACCAATCCTTGATGGTTGATTTTCCTGGGGCAGTGTCCGGAAACTCGGCATCAAGCCAAGTTATTGCTTCAACTGTATTTTTTCCCTTCAAAAAGCAATATTTTATCAACACGCGAAATTCCTTTTTATTAATTTTTTTCACAATAACAAAAGTTGCTTCACTCAAAATGCTATAATTCACAAAGTAATGATCCGACAGCTGTAAAATTTATACACGCATCTTTTGAGGGTTAGGGCTAACTGAAAAACGTATGGATTTAATTCTAATTAGCGCCAACTATGTGTGAGGCCGGGGACTTTTCAATCGACCTGTTAGACTGCTGAATCCGAATAAGGGCTATGTATGAGAATAGAAACAAAACATTTTAATGCATTTATACTTATTGCACTACATAACCGAATTATTGTTAAAGGTACTATTTTAAATACGAATCGTAAAATTTATTAATGTACATATTTTTTCATAAAATTTTTATTTAAAATACGAAATAAATTTTGTGAACCAAAACTAATAATTTTTTAACTAACTAAATACATTTTAAAAAATAGAAAAATTAAAATAATTTACTTCTTTGATAATTATCCTAATCTACTCGTTTACAAAAAAAAAAAATTGATTGCTTAATCAGCCTTGCTAATATTGTCAAAAAATAAACTCAAATCTTAATGTGAAAACCAGCAGGAATAGGAATCATAAATGAAGAAGGTATGAAATGTAACCCATTACTTTAAAAACTGCGTGACGTCATACAATTTTTTCAACCAATCATACTCCTCTTACGAATCCTATGTCATTTTTAATATGTCACAGATTATGTCATGGTTATTTATGATCAGATATTTTATCGAAACATTCCCTAAGTAAGTTACAAAAGTCAAAGTATTTTTCAGGAAATTCTTTAAGTAATATAGTAAACAATCCCTTTCTTTTATCAATTGTAAGATATTTTTCAGAACTTTCCCTCAATAAATCTATATCGCACCCATGTATTTTCCGAAATGAAATTCCTTTTTGAAAATTGACACATTATCTGCATATGATAGGGGTTGTAAAACATACCTTTCACTTATCGATACATATACAACATATATATTATTTATATATAACATATAATTAGTCATTTCCTTTAATTTCAATTACATGTAGTTGATATAATATTCAATTTAATAATTTATCGTTTGCTTTGATTTTTATTAGACTTAGCTAAAATAAAATCAATTTAATAATTTACTGGTTCCTTTAATTTTAATATCGGAAAAGTTTACTATTGTCCATTTCTCGATATTTTATCGTTTACTTTAATTCTAATATTTAATTGAGTAATTTAATAATAATTACCAAAAAAGGGGCACTTTGGGTGGCACAATCTGTTCTTTGCAAACTTTTGAATGTAGAACATTTTATTATATTAAAATTTATATTTATATAATTAATCAGTATATACAAAATTTGGAATATCCTTAGCATTGTCGACCTTTTATAAATCAAGTGATACGATTTTGAAAAAAATAGAAATAGTAGAAACGGGGTTTTTGAAATTAGAAGGCATGAAAAAAGGAGTCAAAAAAAGTTGTCTAAAGGGAAGAATGACTATTTTTGAAGCAATGAAAAACCCAGTTTCTAACTAGTTTGAGATAGCTTTCAAACACTTGAACAACACAGAAGGGCAATTTAGCCTCAGGAGGGACCGCTCCCTACCGGAAAAGCTGGCAACAAACTGTGTAAAAGAACGTTGGAGATTAAATTACCCCCTTTTTCTCTTGTTTTGAATAGGGGGGAGATAGAAGGGAAAGAATCGAGGTGGGGAAACAGCTTTACTTCTTTCAGTTCTGTCTAGAGGAAATATTTATTACCCTGTGACGTCATTTTCAAACTTCATGGTAGCTGTCAAAACATAAATATAAGAAAATGGAAAATATTAGAGCAAAATTGAAAAAAATTATAAGCATCTAAGAAGTTCCTAATTTGAATTCAAGCGAAATAAGGAAATTTAAGAAAAATAAAGCTTGTAATTTCTCTTTTATAAGAGAACTATTTACTTCTGCTGCATATGACCAGTATTGTATGAGTACTTCGTCCGCATAAGTAACGCCCCTTCCCCTCTCTAGGTAGAGGGAGCTTTCGTCGATTCTTTCTTTCGAAATCGCTCGAAGGGAGCCTAGAAATATTTTAGCAGTGTATGCTTAACCCATCAACATTGAGTGTAATCGTAGCACTAACATTCTGAAAGTTATTTCCATATCTCTTTTATCAAAGTTAAACTTCGTGAGCGATAACAACACATTTATTTAAAGTTAGTGGTTTTCCGTTGCAGCCCTTCTACTACTTCCAAGAGCGAGGGTATAAGTAATACATCAATTGGTTTATAGTAATTTTAACTGTTGAAGGCATAAAATGGAATCTTCAATGGACGAATACGAAGCAGATGTGAATTCTACCGTCCTTCCAAAGCGTATTCAAACATTGCTCGTGGGTGATAATCAGCCCGAAATTTGTCTTCATATTGAGAATCCAGCCTTATTTTTCACTGAAAATCAAGCCTCGAAGGGGATTTACAAAATAGATGATATAAATTATTTTTATTCCAGAATAACACGATATTTACTGTTACAGACTCTTATTGCTTGTGAAGTACCTCAACCAATACGAACTTTCTTGGAGACCATGGAGTGCAAGGATAACCTTACTGTGTACAAAATGAATTGCGTTCTTACGACATTATTTAACGACGATTTTCAAAAAATACTTAATGCAAACGAAGAAAAATTAAGTGGAACGGAAATCGAATGTGCGGAATTTTTTCTGTCTCGATGTGTGATGTTATGCGGTGAGCCATCGTACAGCAGTTTCATGTTAGTGGCTACTTTCCTCAGTTATTTAGTTCTAGATTTTTTCAACGATTGTGGATGTTTCCGTATACTGCATATCACGGAATTTTGTTTCGATATCTTGTACAGAAATACATTTTGGAAGCTGTTCCAATCCCAAGAAGACTATAAGAATTTGCAGTTATTTTGCGATAAATTTAACTTACAAATGGGACCGGAACTAACGCTGAGTGACCTACAAAATATCTTCAAACGATTTAACTGGATGCATTTTGTTGTAGATAGCGTTAATGCTACGTGTAGCAGTTTTCGTTTGACAGCATCAGAGAAAAAAGTGTTCAAAAAGTTTTATAGCATTGAATCTAAATTACCAATCTCGAGAAGATTAGAGAAATATTTATTGAAAAACTTAGAAAGAGACCCAGCTGACGTTTTCCATCGAGTTAAATCATGTGACTCCAAATGCTACAATTACTTAAACTATGTACCTTTGTACTGGTAGACGTTATCGTAAAAAAATATATTTTTCAAACCACCAATTGATATGGAAAATGTTCTTTAAAGACCTGCTCAAATACCTATACAAATAATATTCTAGAACCACAAGACTAAAAATTTAACTTGGATATCTTATATAATTTCTCATAGTTTGTAAGTAGTACAATTATGAAATATTTATATAAATTTATAAGTGAAAAACTTATTTCAATAGATAATATTAATGTTCATCACTTTAAAGGTGGTTGATTCAAATTTGGAACTTTTATACATGGATTTAATTCATACAGATGACTTAGAATTATTGTTTATGTCAATTACTGAGAAATATTATTATAATTAAGTACTTGTTATAGAAATTTTTTTTAAAAATATGTCTGATTATATTTAATTTCATATTATTAAATTTTTATTAAAAGTTTTGATATAATTTAAAGTGTTATTTGTGACAATTGTGCATGAAGTTTAAATATTGTTAGCAGAGTTAAAATTAACATACAATTCAAATTTCTGATTTTTTTTTTCCAGAATAATAATAAATAAAGGCAACATTTTATGAAAGTTCATAATAAAGATGGGTATTTACTCTTTATTGTATTAGCCATTGCAAAATAACTAACTTCTGGAAAGATAATGTTTTCAACTATTGATAAAAATTTTCTGACTTTGATGAAATAATGCTTGTAAAAGAATTACTAAATTTTCTTTTCATAAAAGTGATTTATTCATTTCCAATTAATGATTATGCTCAACACTTTTATTTTGGGTTTTGTTGTGCTGATATTATAGTTATATGTTATTCATTTCCTTACATATTTAGAAATACAAAATAAAAATTGCCTACTTTAAAAAGCAGTTATTTTTAAATGATCCACTTATAGTAAATTCTGTAAAAAAAGCATTCTCAGTTTTCCTCATTTTCTTATTAAGAAAAACTGTTTTTTTGCTAAAATTAAGTTTAACTAAATGACTGGTAAGCACTATTTAACAAATAAAAGGTGCTGTATGAAAAAGGGGAATAAGATAGAGTTTTAGTTTATACCTTTTCAAGTGCAGAATTAATAGACGTTAAAAGTAGAATTTTATGTTTATAAAATTAAGAAAAATTGCATTTTCGTGTATAGAATTTATTGTATCCATTGCTTAATTATGAGATAGATTGATGAAGAATGTGGTGCAATATAGGCTAATATCCCTTAAGTATGAGAAAAATATTATGAAAATAATAATAAAGCATTGTATAGTAAATATTAGTCTTTTAAAATAATTTCAGAATTTCTTTTAAAAACTTTATTCTTATTTTTTGTGGTATGTTTTCAGGTTCCTTAAAAAATAATAAAGTTCGTTTGTGTTTTGTCCACGTTTTGGGGACTAGAAGAGTATGACGCGTAATAAATTTAGTTTTATCTATACTTATCCAATCATACTCAAATTAGCCTCACCTCACCTCCTCGCGATTAGATCTTGTAATCCAAAAATATTTGGAAACAAAGAAAGAAAGGCGAGTATGTGTTGTAAAATTTTTCAGTAAATAATTTTCATTAAATTGAAATTATAATTAAATTTTTTATGTGTTTATAACGTGTTTGTTTTGAATTTAATGTATAATAATTAATATACTTTGGCATTATATAAATACGTTGCTTTTTATCTGAAATCATTTCGTCTCATTTTAAAAATTTGAGAACCTTCGGGGTCGAATATCTTCATGGCAAGTTATAATCCAAACAGAAGGAGGTTACTATGATGCTGTGCTTTGGTAGTGCAGTAAGAAGCTAGGTAGTCTCTCAATCTCCTCTCTTGAAGAATCTGAAGATCGTGAGTTCGATCCTCACCCAGACAGGATTTTATATTCAGAGCATACGTCTCATCAAGACAATTCTAAATGACATTTGAAACTTTTATAAAGGAGTACAATTCATTTCCAACGCTTATAATTCACTTTAAAATGTTTAATTCGTATTTAAGTTGTGTGCCTACCTAAAAGTCATAATTTTTGTGAAAATTTTCGAAAGTTCCTTCATTACTTTTTATTAAAGTTCACATACTTACGATTTCAATAATGGTTCTCATTTGTCTCTAGGATAGCTAGAAAAAAAATTATAGACCATATTATAAGCCGAAAGTTCAATTCAAAGTCAAAGCGACCGGAATTAGAATTTTTCAAGACCGATATCAAGCCATAGAAATATATACATTACATTTTAAACAGTTTATTCATTTTTAAACGATTAGAATGAACAATATACTTTTAAAATATATAATTTCGTCTTACTTATATATTTATTATAGTTGTAGGTGCCTCTAGCAACTATTTGTTCACTTAATTTTTATTTAAAGAATTTGCAATTTCTTTAAAAGTACGATTTTAATGCTTTTGATTACGAAAAATCTTATTTCTTAA
This sequence comes from Nephila pilipes, assembly GCA_019974015.1. Lineage (NCBI taxonomy): Eukaryota > Metazoa > Arthropoda > Arachnida > Araneae > Nephilidae > Nephila > Nephila pilipes. Next base: position 6,759 of record BMAW01075455.1, read on the forward strand.
GAAATATTTCATATATTCAAAAGGAATTTTACCACAATATTTTATACATCTCTAGGTATATTGTGAATCTCAAACACTGCATTTTATAAGTTTATTTTTTGAGCTATTTTTTTTATTTAAGAAAGTGTTTTGTGTGTGTGTGTAAAATGATGTTGTATTTATAAGTTTTGGTATTATTCAGTAAGTTTGAAGGGTCTCAGGATACTTAAAACTCAAAATTTTTGAATTTTTCAAAAAAGTATATGTTACAGCCTCATCTGTTCTGAACATTTTGGTACCAAAATTATAACGATACTTCTAAAACTCCCAGAGTTATCGAGGGAAAACTAAACTTTGATTTGAATTCTTTTATTGTTATTTTTCAACTTTAACTTCATTTTTCGCAGAAGAAAAATGTTTAACTTGCGCGGAGGATTTCTCAGGAACTATTTAGGATATCAGTGTGAAATTGTATGTACAAGTTCAAAAAAGATTTCTTTATGACTTATAGATCAAATTTTATGCAAATTATTAACAGAAATTCTTTTATATGAATTTTAATTGGAGTTTTTCTTAAAATTTAATTTTTTTTTGATAATTGTATAAAAACTTTTTTTTTCTCAAAAAGTGTCTGTAACCTTAAAATTTAACTTTTTTTTACTTAGTAACATCACTTTTGTTAATTTTAATCTTCAGAATCCTGCGCGCAGCAAAATATAGATTTTCTTAATTTTGAATAATATGTCTAATTTATTTTTCATTACAACTTTTCAAGAATTTCTTTAAATCTTATGAAAACATGAGAAAAAATGTAAATAAACATGATTATTATTTGGTAAATTTTTCAATTGTATGCTTTGTTTCATTGGTAAATTATATTGCTTTGAAAAATATTTTTTCGGTATACTGGCAAGCGTTAAGAGATTGCTGAATTTTTCTGCTTCACAACACAGATATATGTATTTGAAGTATATTGTTGATACAAAAAGTGAAAATTATTAATTAGAATTTTTTATATAAACTTTAGTGTAAATGTCAATTCTTACCAAATTTTAACCAAATACGGCCAAAGTTTAAAAAAAAAATAAAGGTTAAAGAAAATTACTTTTGAATATACCATTTACAGACCATTGTAACTAAAAACATGCATCATATTTTTTTTTGAAAAAAATGTGTTCTGAAGGCAGGTACATGCTTTAATTATGCAAAGCTCTGATCAACAAAAATGTTTCTAAATATCTTAATTCTTGTCTTAGAATTACCATCTGCTTTCAAAAGCTCATCAGTTCTCTAGTTTTAGTTTAGTTTAGTTTTTATTAACTTCCCACTAGAAGCAACACTAGGGCCATTGGAGACGGACCTCGTACTTTTGAGCCACGGTCAAATGACGAGGACGACACCCGAGTTAACCCCCTCATTCTGAAGTTTACTTAATTTGCATAGCATTCTATTTAATTCGATGAATTTGGAATATTACATATAAAACTCCGAAAGAAACCCTGGATATAAGTGGAATTGAAAAATTTCATATAGCCTATGTTACAAATTTATCAAGTACAGAATAATGACACAAATTACCAAGTGCAACTTAGGCAAGCGTATTTTTTTTTTTTTTAACGCGAGATATTTAATGTTATACACACCAAGCAAAAAGGCGCAATTAGAATCTATGAACATCTAAAATTGAGTTTACGGAAAAATGTTTTTCAATGTCTAGTTTATTTTGTTTTCCTAATTTGAAATTTTATGTACAAAATCATTTAAAAAACTTGTATGATAACTTTCAGGTAAATGTAAAGATTCTTATTTTAAGACGGTCTTGAATTTACAATTAAATCCTTTATAACTATCAGTTTTTTAAAATATCACTTTATGCCGAATATTGAAATTTTTAGGCAACTAAATATTAATAATTTCAAAGCGGTTTTTGTCGAATACTTATGTCTAATACCATATTGTTTTAGTAAGATATTCAAGAAAAATTAAAGCCTGAAAAGATCTTTTTTAAAAATTACTGTAAACAATTTAAGTATTACTAAGTAATCTTATTAATAAAAAACTTTTATGATCTATCTTGTAAAAGTGATATTTTAGACTATATTGATAGTGTTGTTTCTATTCATGGGTCACCCAATTTTTTTTTGTTTTCTGATAAGTTTTAATTTAAACAAACGTAATGTTTATGTGTTTAATTGTCTGGTTTGTACAAGACAATACTTTGTGTGAAGAACTATACATTACTTGCAAACATGATGGCTAGTAGTTTCTTTTGGCATTTGCGCCATGTTTAGATAAACTGCCAAATTATTATATTTACTGAAAAATGTGTATCATATAATACCTGGAAACTTCACATGATTTAGGCAGCATTTAATGAACATATTCAGTATAAGGAAGTCTGAAAAAATGTTCTTTATAATCTTCAAGAAAAAACATTTATCACGCTTATTTTTTTTTAGAAATTATTTGTTGAGTGAAGATAAGAACATATGAAATCATAAATTGAATGATAATTCCAAAAATTTATTATATTATTTTAATCATATAACTTTTCAAATATGTAAACAAATATTGCAGGCTTTTGGATATATTTTAGCGGTAATCTAAATTATCTCTAATAGTATGACAAATCATTCCACTGATTTTCTCTAAACTTAAATTGTTTTTTCAGCATTTTATTTATCTCAGTGGTTGTATATTAAAACACTTAAATCACTTTTTCTAACTATTATAAGGTTTGATTTTTTTTCCTGATTGATTGATATAACATGTCTATATATCTATAGATTGAAATAAGGATTTAGACAAACAGAGAGTACTTATAAAGAAATCCTGCTGAATCAAGATATGTTTTCTAAATTATTTTTTTTTGTCTGCCTGATAGAAATTGCATTTTTTCAATTATGAATAATATTAATACAATTAAATACATAGTCAGAATTGTGAGAAACATCTTATAAAGAATTAAAAAATATTTTACAAAACAAATATTAAAATCCAAAGTAATAGGAATTACAAGTAATTGAGATATTTAAAGGAAAAAAAAATTAAAATTTAAAATTAATTGTTTGAAAAGAAGTACTTTTTTTTATGTAAAATATAGTGAATAAAAAAAATATTTTGCCAGCAGAAATGTAATAAAAAATTGCAACACAAGTATATTGTATCTTTAAATCATAGAATTCACTATTGTGGGATTGTGACCAAAATAACATTAGGTGCAGTATAATATCTGGATATAAAACCAACGTTTTTTATATGGTGGCAAAAATTTATTAGAATAAAATTATCAATATTAGTTAAAGTGTTATTATTTTTAACTTTAAAATTTACTTAATAAGATTATTTGTGATGTATTAAAAAATCTCATACACCATAAAATCAAAACATGTTTGAAAGTTTGTGTCATTCATTAAAAAGAAAATGGGAACCAGAATTCAGAAAAATTATTGTGATAAGACACGGCGCCAAATATTGGAAACTTTCTTCTTGCGAAAGATTACCGACTAAAAGTCAGTAACCCACTATCCTCGGAGATAGTATCTCCCCTTGTAAGTACAATAGTTTTACGAGGCTTCATGTGTGGGGAGTGCCCGGAAATTCCCAGAGGGGGAAAGAAATTTTTTCCTCAATCCAAAAGCGCCGAGAGGAAGTAATATTTGACCTATTAAAACTATTGAAATATTAGTTAAAACTTGTCGCAAACGTCTAAATATTGCACGGCTAGGGCGAGTAAGAACGTACTCCCAAAATTTCAAAGCTCTAGCTTGATGGAAGACAAATTAACGATCGAAAATTTGATGACACACACACACCAAGTGAAATTCAGAAAACGTTGTAAAATAAGACATTACACTTATTTCATTCATCAAGGAACAAGGCTACTTTGACTTGTAAAAAAACTGCATTTCCGCTAGAGAAAATATAGAACGAAGAATCGTAGATTTATAATTAATAAAGGCTTCGTAACAGTAAGACATTTCACATATTTCTACCGGTGATTACCAAATGCGTTATCGAGGCACTGGGCGAAAATTTTCTTTAATCCTTAATATTAGAAAACCTTCCACATAAAAATATCAATAAAAAATAGAGTATAACTAACTCATTTAATAAAATGAAAAACTTCCATAAAAGTTTTGCAAAAGAAAGATTTATACAAAGTGTTTTTTTAAAAAAATATATCATCGTTTCATTTTTTCTATGTTTAAAAAAGAGTTTTTTTTTCGATAACCAGTTCAAATTAGTTTTACTGAACTCAAGAGTACTGAATTTTCCTTATAAATTCATCAAAAACTCTTCAGCGTCAATTATTAAGTATAAACATATACATCATACGCACCTTCCTCCCAAAAAAACAGAAAATTTCTTATATAAGTACACATGTTTAAAAAAAACTTATGGGTTTACGTACACCCACTCCTTTATAAGATTATATATATATATGTACACACACACATTCATTGTTTGTTTTACAATTGTCACAAAGTTTAAAATGTATTTCAAATTAGAGATTTTCACAGTGGAATCCATTTGTTTGCAACAGCTTATCTTTGTTTGAATGAATAGTTGAAATTCACACCCAAACTCGGTTAACCTTCTTAAAGGACATTGTCTCTTTTGGAGGCAATAAACACCACAGACTGAATGAATCCAATAACATGTGCCAACCTGAGAATCACTTTAGCTGATTGATAGGTCTAGAAAGGGAGGGAAAGCCCCACCCTTCATACTTCCCAAATTCTATTTAGGCTTAGAAATTCCATGGGATGATCATCTCTCTTTTTTCAGCGACAAAAGAGTATACGAAAATCGAATTTATATATTTCCAAAGGGCAATAGACATTTACCATCAGTGAGTGAGTGAATGTAAAGTTCACTGACGCAAGAGCCAGATGTGGCTATGCTGTGCCAAAACGAAATTTTAACCAGTCTAGACGTAAAGGAATTGAAAAAAAAAAAAGACAAAAATTTTCTATCAGTGAAACATACCTTCTGTTGTTGAAACCGTGGTGTGCATACGATTTGTGACCGTTCTGAGTTATCAAAACAGTACTTGACAAAAATTTTACTAAAATGCTGTAGCCTAGTTTTTTTTAAATGTTAAAATAACTATTATAACGATTTCATTCGCTACTAAACTTTAAGGTGTTAAAATCAATGCACTATTTAAAGTAGAAAAGTAAATCAATATTTTGAAGCAGACCACAAATAATACAATAATACACAAATTAGTCCTCT
>BMAW01075460.1:0-24911 GCA_019974015.1 Nephila pilipes
TAAAAATATAAAGAATGCCTGTTTTATGTATACCTCCGGGATAAGACAAAATATTTTTATTACATTTTTTCTTAGTTTTAGATAGTACAATCGAAAGCTATATATATCGAAAGATAATTAGAATTACATTCTGAAAAACGTAATTTTATTAGGCCGATTCAAAAGCAATATTGAATTCGTGAAATTTTAGTTACTGATTTCCCCACATAGTTTATACAACACCACAATGTTCCGTGACAGTTATTTCCTCAAATTCCTCTGGTTTTTAAAGCGTGCCACGTCACACTTGGAGAAAATAACATTTTGTAGGAATGAGAGTATAACATTTCTAAGGACATTCGCGTGGTTTTACTAATGAAAGCAAAGTTTGGAGAATAATTACATGCAGGCTTTGCGACCTTATTTAGATATTCATCAGTGGTAAAGAATGCTTTGTATCTAAACAGAACTACGTTGTCGGAGGAGGTATGGGGGTTATTTACTTATTTAAATATCTCTCTCGATGTTAGAGCTCATTATATGAGATCAGGTCTCCAAAGGCGGATAAAACTTTTCGGTAATTATGTCATGAAAGATTGGTTATGTATTAATCATGCACGATGTTCTGCCGCGAGTTTTGCAGTTAACGATTGATACTGTTCTACCGCCTGAGAGTACAAAGACAGAAATGAGCTATCCCGGAAGAAATAGGTAAATGAATTTTGCATAAATGTGAGCAAAAGCCCATAAATATCGAAAGACTTGTGCTCAAACGAGGAGAGTATGTCATGATCATTTTTATTATTAAATATATTCGCATGTCGTCTGACAGAACGGACGAAATATTTTACGATAGTGATGACTCAAGTGCTATTAAGTGATTTGGCTTTAAATCTGAAGATGGATTAAAGGTTTTGTTACTTTGTTAAATTATTCAAATTTCATTTATTTTTGTTTTCAATTCGCTGCTAAACATAGAGTACTTTTTGCTAATTCCGAATATATATTATTTATGTGAATTGTATAAATGGAACGTTGCAAAATTTAATTTTGAAATAGTACCAAAAAAAATCATGCGTAGAGAAAAATATATGTATTTGCATTTTTTCAAAAGATGTGGTTTCTTAGGACATTCTGAGATATTTTTCTCAAACACTACTCTATTCATCATGGTGATATTTAGTATATTAAAAAAATATATAATATCCTTTACAGTGAGCGCAATCTCTTTCCTAAAATACTAAAAAATTTCTAAATACTATACAATATTTGTAAAACAGTTATGGGGAATTTGAACCATAAAATTATTTTTTTCTTAAATTTTATAAATTTCGTATTAGAAATTAAAATTATATTTCCTATCAGGTTTATGAGCTCTACTCGATTTTTAAGAGTCATAAGTGGACACGCTTTTATGAAAGTTGTACCTAAAAGTAAGTACAGGATTTATAAATGTAAATTCAAGTATCAATTATTAATTAATCATAAATAATTATATGTATTTATGAAACTGATTTTTATTCAAAACTTCTATACATAAATATATATAAATGTTAAAGTTAATGTTAAATTATCCCATCCATGGATTTTAATGTATAAAGTGTGCAGTAATAAAATCTGTCAAAAATAAGGTGTCTCAGTAAACTTAATAGTGATGAGATTGATAAGAATGACAACGGTAGTGATGGGTTAAAATGAAGTATAATGTACATACCAAATTCTGAATGTATTGCGTTACATAAATGTTTTATCCTGGCAAATTTATTTTGCGGAGCCTTTCAATATTAATATTAAATAACATATGAAATATTTGGGCAACATGCTTAAATTTTCGCCAAAGTACAGCGAAAATTCAAATATGTTCGTCTTCCTTCTTATTAACATATGAGATAATGATTTCCCTAATGCAAATAATGAACAAATTGAAAAATGAATTTTGCACACAGAAGAAAATAATCCGAAATTTAAATCGATTTTAGAAGTTTGGAGAATAAGTGATATCATATTGCTTTGGGCTCCTATAATAATGTTCATTCGGTAGGTGTAAGCTTCTTTTGACATATGATGGCAATCGATATACATCGGATTCAGTGCAAGAGCTAGAAAATGAAAAACATAGATACAATTAGGCTGATAGTGATTTGTTTTCGAGTAAAAGTTGAAGAACTATACGTATTTTACACTGTGTACCACCATGTCTCAAAGGACACCCAAATATATCTCCATTATGTGTTTCAATATTTTATAACATTACAAAACTATTTATTTGAAAAGTACATATTTACTACTTTTGTTTTTATTTATTTTTAAATCGTACACATTTCTTTTTCATTATCTGCTTATTTTAATATTTGAAAAGATAATAAATCTTATCCACATGAAAATAATATTAATTAGTATTGTTCCACTTTACCGGTGCAGGCGATAAAGTCGCCAAAAATGATATAACTGACCCCCAACGCAATATGTGTATAACATGCGTTATCGCCAATAATGTCTGCTTGGCGAGATTAACACTGGAGAAATGGATAACTATCTATTAGTCAAATTTATACCAGTGAGTTAATCTTAAGGTATGCTCTCAAAGTTAAAGCTAAAGTTTGTAATATGCTCTCATGTCATTGAATTTTTAAACCTGAACGTTCATAAGTATCCACTGCGGAGACATGTATTAATATTAATGTTGCACTAAGATATCATGCTACAAAATATTACAAAAAATTAATCACAAAGGGGATTTAAGTTAATGCGAAAGACGGTATGCCAGTATTTTAAGGGGACTTAGTACCTTACGAAATCAAAAGTAGAACATTTTGACAAACTCTTTTCGATTCTTCATAAAACTACAATTTTTGCTCATTTCAGTTTAAAACTTAGCCAGTTTGTGTAATAAAGTGCATAGTTTAAAATATTGGGTCAAGTTTTGCTATTAAATTAATATATTTTCTTATACAACATGAAATATGCGTACAAAATTTTGAAAAATAAATTAGCTTACCTTACGTTACCCACAAGATAACTTTTGAAAGATGTACAGTAGAACCATAATTCTTATTCCAAATTAAAGCTAAATAATGACCTTATTCTGTCAAATTTTAAATTTATCTTACATTAAAAAAAATTAAAAAAGTTATCAAGTTTGTATTTAGTAATTTTTTTTTCATGTATCATGTTACAAAATAAAATCTAATTATCCTATTAACAAAATTGAGGTTCACATAATTAAGATTTACAAGTACAACACGCATGTAAAATTTTAAAGCTCTGCATGCAAAAGATTTTTTTTAATCCTGTGGGAAAGTGTGAAAATAGCAAACTGAGAAAAAGAGATTTGTTTACATTGCATTACATAGAACAAGCCACTTTAGACATTTACATTTTTTGTTGCACAGGACGTAATAAATGTCGGATTTTGACGCGGTTTGTTTTAAAATGCTCCTAACATTCAGTACTATTTTTTAAAATCAAATTTGAAAATTCGAATTTTTGAAGGTGCTGAGGTACTAAGTCCCCTTAAATATATTGTTGATAGATCAAATAAGAGAGAAAACAAACTGTAGAAATAGTTTGTACTTCACTTTATTTTAGTAATACAGAAGAAAGAGAGAACTACCTATTGTGCAGCCGCTCGGTATGAGTGTAAGTGGTAGAGTCGGTGTTAAACAGGATATAGAGACCGCCGCGTTATATCGAAATAGATAGAGAAGCACCACCAACTTATAAAGATTATAATTTTAATTTTCAGGTATCTCTTTCAAATTATAATCCAGGTTCGCTTATATACGTTTTGTTTCAATATTATATACGCGTATTGTAATGCTTTAACCGCATCTTCCCATTTCGTTAAACAGGGTGACTATAATTAAAGTTGCATTTTCAAAATAGTGTAAAAAAGAACTGCTAGTTAGTGTTACCTGTCGTTTCAACTGAGTATAAATGAAGCGATATGAGTTTGTTTTGAGAAAGTAAAAATAGCTCAAAACTGGACCTAAAGATGGCGCTGTACAAGCCATAAGAGACTAATAAATCATTGCTATAAAATATATTCGATTTTTTGGACGCTAATCACAAGACTTGTCATGCCAATCGCACATTACACGTGTAATAAAAAGAGGTAGGCATGTCGTTCCTGTTATTCTGCGTCTCTGAAGGTAGTCATAACTCTATCATTGAAGGATCGGGCTCTGCTTGTGAATCGTATTTACAAGGTCTATGTTTGCGTGACAATGACATGGACGGAATTCCGTGCATTAAAGGGTTTTAAACGTGGCTCGGATGTGATGTCCGCATTCAGTCAGAAGAAAATGACTGATAAATTCGTACCGGGGGGTTCGTTTGACGTGAAATGTGGCACAGAGAGGAAATCACTTACTTCAGTGTCAATGGAGGATGTTGCTTCAACTTTGGAGAAAGCATTAAGCATTGCTTTTGGGATTTGCAGTACGCGGAGAATCGCTGGAAACCTAGACATACCTGTCAGTCCGTTTCGTCAAAATTTACGAAGCATTCTGTAACGCTATCCATTCAAAATTATGCATGTCTAGAAATTGGTTATGGCTGACATGTCAAAATGAGAAGCATTCATCCAGAATTTTTTTTCTTTGCTCGAATGGAATCAATTTATGCTTTTTCTATCATTTTTGGTCTAAGAACAATTAAAAACTGATATTTTCTATGCGCTGTGGCATCACTTTGTCACGGTGATGGGAGTTGAACAAACAGTGCCATAAAATGTCCTTTCCTTTAATTGTTCTCTTATGACTAGAACGACGTCCTCTATCGCTATACTTTTCAGCTATATGTTCTTTTTTCTTTTGCAAAAGAAATTCACATCGCTTTACGTATACTCAGATGAAGTATCAGGTCATTCTGAAAAGTTGTTCTTTTTTTTACAGACTTTTGAAAGCTCCACTTTAATTACAATCACCCTGTTTATTTATAATTATAATCAATTTCGAGTGTTGAGAGTTAAAATCGGATCCCTAACTAAAAAAAAGGAAACTCTCCTATTAAATTAATACTGTATTTTATTTATCTTACAGATTATTTCGTTATTAATACTTTACTTTCATTTCCTTCCTATATGTAAATGATGAACAGTCTCATTATATTCAGTACAGTAACTAGAATAGCTATTTGTAAATTGTGCATAAGTCATGTAGGTAAGCTGCGTGTTGCCGGCCGCAGTAGACGAGTAATCATGATTATGAGCATGCGATTGGCCTTTTTTCCGTCGAGGCGCGGATTTGAGTCTTGATGCCACTTAAGATCCAGCATGTAGTAAGGTGATGAACATTAACACTCCTATATTGATGTGGTGTGATGCTCCTAAATTGTGGCAGATCCTCGTCAATTGATATGAATTCAAAATTACTGAGCTCATCGCCAATAGCATTCGTATCGCTTCTAAATGCTACGTTAATAAACAGTCAGTTTCTCAACCAAGCAAAACACCTATATGGTGCAAACATTCCTCTAGAGAACCAATCTTCGTATTCCAGATGGATCTTTTTTGGTCTATGTTCTAATTTTCAGTGATTGATGATTTATTGACGATGCACTTCGAACCGACACGAAGACTAAAAGAGATATCCTCGTAATTTTTAGCTTCTATCAGGTGATGAAGACTACCACTGAGCTGATATCTGTTTCACCAACTTCCACACAAACTCTAACTTGAGGACATCCAGCTGTGATAGAATTAATGGGCATCAGATTCGTTATACTACAGATCTTTAGTGGTGTCTGGACTTGAAACTACGATTCCGTAAAAACAGTGCCGACTTTTAGCTCGTGATCATAACCACTTGGCAACTGTCGTCTCTATTTTTGATTTAAACTAACATCATTCAACGGGATTCCGATTTTATTGATTATCTACTTAAATTAAATCTCTAAATCTTTAAGTCTTTAGAGAGCAATGGCTACAAAGGGTAAAATTCGTTAAGGCGAAGTAATAGATATGAGGTTTTTTTTATAAGCTGTTTGTATGTATTCGAATTGATTTCTAAGGAAACAATTTTTTAAAATACTAGAAGAAAGGAATAAAATAAACGTAACACATCAATCAATAACTCCCGAGACTAACATTGAAAACAATATTTTTTTTGCAAAATTTTTTTTTATTCATCAACATAACACCTTTTGTTAATCACCTTTTAGGGTGATACAATCGTACCAACGCTTTTCCAAATCTTTTTTTTTTTTTCCCGCAAGAAATTTTTTTTTGTTGCGAGTAAATAGCGATAAACAGCTTTCTGAATCATCGACTCGTTGCTGTTTTTGTTCCATCGAAAGCAATCGCGGCACCCACTTGGAAAAAACCTTTTTCACTTCACTTCAAAAAACCCTTTTCAGTAAATACACTTCCATATGATATCTGTGTCATCTCAGCAATCTCACGGAGCTTCACTTTACGATCTTTCATTATAATTTTTGTCACTTCACTCATATTTTCCGGTGTAACGACTTCCACAGGTCTACCCGAGCGTTCCGCGTCATTTGTGTCGGTACGACCACGTTTAAACTCGGCAAACCACCGACAAATCGTTGCTTTTGATGGACAAGAGTCCGGGTAACATTTTTCAATCCATTGTTTCGCTTGCACGGTGTTTTTACCCATTAAAAAACAATGTTTTATCAGAACACGAAACTCGGTTTTTTCCATTTTTTAAACACACTACAAAACGACTTTACTCCAACCTCGATAACTCAGCTGTTTCTGGTCCGATCGACTTAAAATTTTGACACGTTTCAAGCAAAGGTTAGTACTCTTGAAAGACCTGGTTACTGGTTTACTACGAGAGCCATCTCTGGGTTAGTCTCGAGAGTTATTGATTGATGTGTTATAATTCTCATTGAAAGGAAAAGGAGGAGTGACAATTTAATTTTACATAACCACTTTGTGTGGTTGTCGTAAGTACAATGACTAATTTAATCCTGCATAAATGAAATAACAAATAAAATACCAATGGACAAGAATACCGAAAAAAATAACTTGTCTTGAATAATATTTAATCCAATTTACAGCGGTAATATTCTAATAATGAGACTATTTTCAACAACTGGATATTATCTTTAATTAATAAACTGTTGTTATAATCAAATTTAAAGGCAATTTTTTTTATTGTATTAAGTGTTGATTTCTAAAATCCTTTCTGATAGGTTTAAAAATCCAGTAATGCTATTACTCCTAAAATAACCACCTAGAACGATTTGCTTAAATTTTCAAAAAAGAAAAAAAAAAAAAAAAAAAAAAAAAAAGAAAATTTGAATTTTACTTTATTATTTATTCTCTAACACCATCTCGTAGTAACACTCACTCTATGTACAAAAAGAAATCAAATTTCCTACAACAGAAATTATGAAAGTAAACTCACTGCATTACGAATTAAATTTACGTTCAGATATTTAATACAGTCAAAGGATAAAATATTAAAGTAGACAATAAAAATCTATTCATGAATTAGAATAAAAGCAAACGATAAATTATTAAAGATAAGTATTTAAACAATATTTTTTCAGATATTAAAACTTCGACGAACTATATAAAATTAAGCGATAATGATATAAATATATCTCAAAAAAAGTTCCGTTAATATGAAATTAAAATAAATATTTACATATTAATATATTCTCAAAATCACGTCAGATGCTATTTGAAGTTTGGTATCAATTTTAAGATATTTTTTGCTTTCAAAGTGTTTTCTTAAAACTTGATTTAGTTAATTAAGTGTAGTATTTCATATTAATCTATAAATTTTTATTAACGTTTAACATATTCTTAATTAACTTTTATAAATTCGATAAGAAAGATAGTAATTTTTTTTTATGTAAGTATTTTCAAGGTATTTATTTTCCGGAAAAAATTCACTTATTCATTAATAATTGTAATGGAGAAGGGGATAAAATATATCTATACAAATGTTTAAATTTAATTATTTTCGTGCATTAATAATTCTTTAAAAATACAATTATTTAAAATTGAGATTATGTATACAATTGCACAAAATTAAACAAATCATTTAGTATTAATTTAACAATCAACAGTACTTTCCCATTTGAAGAAAAATTAACTATGTTTAAGAATCTATTTTAAGGACAAAATACGTTTTGTTAAGAATGTTGATTAAATAGTATTACTTACTTCAGTAAATTTTTGTTTTAAAGTAAAAATTTGCTCCAATCACGAGAAAATGTTTTATATTTATGCGACTAATCCATTATATCAACGGAATGTTTAATTACGTGATTATTTTACAAATAACAGTATTTTTGTTAAGTTCTTTTTTCTAACATTTATTCAATTTAAGGAATTTCACAAAACTCGTACAACGCGCGTTGCCATTCATGATATTCTTTTTTTCTTTTTCATATGTTGCCGTTCGATGCATTACACTTCTTTTTCCCGGTTTGCGATTCTCTATCTTAATTTTTCTTTCCGTGAAACATTTTAATACTTGTTTGCTCTTACACACACACACACACACACACATATATATATATATATATATATATATATATTATTTTTGAATTATATATTTGAATATATATATAAAATATATATATTTGAATTTTAATTTATTTTTTGCGTTTCTTAAAATGATAAACATTTTAAAAATGCTTATGATTTAACGATTTAATTTATGGATCGTTTGAAATGCCTTTGTTTATAATGAAATATACAAAGTCATACATTTTTTAAATGAAAAAAAAATTAACATTTTATTTAAAAAATCTACTATTCTGTGTTTAATAAGATGAAATTAAAGTTCTTAGACTGTTTTTAGTCATACAGCTTAGTAAGGAACATTGAATTTTTAAGAGTAATATGTTAAATATTGCCTAGTTAAATATTAAGTGCAACAGTAATTTTCACATTCAATACACACATTATTAAAATAATGCACTATTTATTGCACAAATTATTATTATTAAAAACTAGAAAACTGTCATGTTCCATGACTTTAAAATTAATATATATTTGAAATTAACAGATTAAGAAATATTAATTATGTTCTACTTTTCTATTAATTTGTATATAATTATAATAGTATGCTAATTAAAAATCTTCATATACTTTTAAAATTACACATATGCATTTCCCAATGAATTTTCACTATTTAAAGTTGCATGAAGCTTTTATAAATATAACATGTATTGCATGAAAAATTCAATGCCTTTTAACAAACGAGGATGGCTGGAAAAAGACAGTGGAGAAGTTTTTTAAGTTAAAAAAAAAAGGTATTATGACGAATATTAAAAGTTATAGCTTGCTTATGAAATGCGTTTTTTCTTCTCATCGCTCATTTTAATTCCCTTTATTCAGTCAGGTTGGCAGAGTGGTATAAGACGACAGACTTAAGCTGTGATTCTTTGAAGATATAATATGTTCGAACCCTACTCCTGACAAGTACAAGAGGTACCGTAGAGGCCTGATGATTGTTTTGCCGAAACATTATTTTAATGTTGGAAACGAGAAAATTGTAGTTCCTATAAATTTAAATTACTTTTATAGAATTAGGTATTTTCCCCCATTGTTAAAAATAATTTACAGCTTAGAGTTCGTTTTTCTCAAAATATTAATGGATAATTTTGAAAAATATTACATAATCTGTTAAGACTTTCATTTCACTTTTTAAAAGTGTAACACCCGATCGTTCCGGGCGTTATATTGTGCCATCACTAATTTCAAATATTAAATAATACAACACCAATAATTACAGAACCCCCAAAACAACTTTCACAATTTATTAATATATATCTATTATGACACCAATAATTCTGCTCTCCAGGTTAAGTTTACTAACGCTTTAATTCAACCCACCAATAATAATCTAACAGCTTCTTACCAATATATTTTATCAACTGCAACTCCGAATCTGGAACAACTGCTGAAAATACTAAAACCGATCTCTAACCGAGTAATCTATACTCGGACCTCAATACTAATCTGTAAATTCGCCTTCCTCTTATATAGCACTTAGACTTCACCTCCTCTCACTACAACGCCTCTCTGATCCTCCTTCGGATCCTCTACTCCTTCAGATGGAGTTTATATAATTCTCAATTTAACCAATTCACTTCATTCATAACTGCTTTACATATTAATATTCTTCATCACGTTTTATTTTTGGTTGGGCAAAGGTTGTTTAGTGAAAGCAATCAATCTCAATTGAAAGTCCCCAAGGTTAGTGAAGAGAAACCGCGAATAGCCCAATGTCACAAAAGGATAGTACGAAACACTATATATTTATCTACTACTTTAAATTTATTTCCTTTAGCAAGTGTTAGAATGGATAACCGGTCTTAAGGGGCCAGATTTAAGCTCTGGTTCTCGAACGAGAGCAAGGGTTCGAACCCCATTCCTGACAGCTGTCAGTAGGTGTTTATAATTTTGATATGTTTTTGTTTGATTTTTTTGTTCATTAACCTCATCCTGAGAAGAAACAGCAGTACCACTGGCGACAAATATTCTAATATTGTTCAAGTAGCGAGGATGATACTTGATCCCAGCGACACGTCGAACCCATACTTCCACGAAACGTGTAAGTGTCCTTAAAACTAAATCAGTATTAATGCTGAGAAAATCAGAATTTACTTATTGAATTGAGTTTTTATTTCTTCCTAATTGTTAACGACTAGAAAATTCTAACAAATTTGCTAGGTTCTCTATTTAGGAATCTTCCATCAGTCGAAATGTCAATGGTTAGTTAAAGCACGTCATGAGTTCAACAGAATACTTAAAATTTAATTGAGATGCTTTGTTGTGATTGGAGTACACAGAAAAAAACATTTTTTAAAAATAAATTGAAGCTTTTAATATTTCAATTTATTATGTTCCAACGTACATATTACAGCTCCTTTCCTTGTTGCGCATTTAATCTGTAACAATTCAGAGTCAGGATTGACGAGCTGTCTAAGGTTCCAGGTTTAAGCTCTGGTTCTCAAAGGTATCCTGGAACCTTAGACAGCTCGTCATTTAGAGTATCTTAAAAACGCAATATTTATTTTTGTTTGCAAACTTTACACTGATGTTAAATTATTATAACGCTGGAAAAAAGATTTTAATGGTATGGATTATTTTCGTTGAAAATAAAATTTGTTGTAAAGCAAAATAATTTTTTTTTATCTTTCTTTTCTTACTGAAAAGTTATTGAAGTTATGACAAGCGGATGATTTTAAGTTTTCCTTTAGTATTAAAATTCTTAATTCCTGGATTCACGTTAGTTTCATGATAACCTTCAAACATCAGATTGGTGAAAGGTCTGAAGAGACAAATACATGTTCTGGTTTTTGAAAGAGATCATTTACTTGAAATGAAACCATGAAAAAAGTGCTAAATATCTTAGGATCTAAATTGTTTTTTGACTTGCATGGTTATAGAATGTTCTGCCTAAGACATTTTTGTATAAGGAAGGAAAAAAAATTGTCTAAAAGAGGTCAAGACGGACATTTCGCGGCAAGAGACAAAGTCACTTACCTTAAGATTTTTGAGCCAAACCTGAAGTCTTTGGTATTTAGACATTGATCTTCTTGAAAAATCTCTTAGATGCTAATTAGTCAACTTTGAACGGAAATTCAACTAAATAAATTTCATCGTATAGTACAATGCTTTAACATCAGATGTCGATCCAAAAATCCACAGTAAACGATATGCTGCTTTTTGAAATTTTTGTAATTAGATTTTGCTACACATTTTCAAAATTCATTAATCGATTTTTCCGTATGTGGATAAGATAGAGGGAAGAATGTTCTTGCGTATCGGTTAATTCTTATTCTACTGCTTCTCATTTAAGAAGTAAGCATTTATCCATTGTAAAAATATTGTTCCCCATTTAAATTTCAAACGGATTTCATAAGAATGCAATTGCTGTTTTAAATGCTACTAAACCTTCAAACCATTTAGCTGGATTTCAATTTCATTGTATCGTTCATTATGATTGCAAATATGTCAGGTAGTAATAACGAGACCATCTATTCGAGATTGTAACAAGAATTCGATTTCTGTTTGAGTTTAGTAAGGTTTTGGAGATGACAAGAGATAGGCGTGGAAAGTAACAAAAGAACCAAAAATAATACTCACAAAATATTGTTTTATAAATAATTTGCTTTAAATTTTAAATTAGTGTTTTGTGACGCGGATAGTGTAAGAAATTAATGATTTTCACTAGTTTATTTAGGGCTTTCGAACGTGTACTTGTAACGTTCATACGTTACAGGTATACGTTGGAAACGGCTTTGGTGCGACTTTTGACCTACAACACTCATATGTTACAGAACAAAATAATTGAACACATATCGTACCGAAATTAACCGATAAATTTTATTAGTTTACTTCTGGGTTTCATTCAGACAAAATTCACGAGTTTTGTTTTTGGTTTAATTCCGGTTTGAAGCACTGATTTAAGCACACTTATGACTGGGATAAGTATTCGGCCCACACGAGATCTCAATAAGAGTATTAATGTTAGAGCAAATTTATTTTACATAGGTTAAGCCATGTCGAAAGAAAGAATACCGATATGTACGAATAATTTCCTTCGGTTGAATGGATTTACCCTATTCAGGAAATTTAATATATAACAAATATTATTCATTTATTAGTTAAGCCACAATAAACTTCTTGAAGAGCCGCATGTGGATCACAAGTCAACATTTGGCCACCGTTGGTTTAAGACTACGTTTATTTAAAATAATTAAATTTTCAGAATTCGAAATATTTTTTTTAAAGTTATGATTTCCTTATGAGGAGGTATACCTGTGTCAGTTCAATGCTCCGGTTTTGAGGTTCGATTTTCGTAAGAAAAATAGGTATAAACCTGAATTTTGTAAAATGTAGTAGAGGACTCGAGCCACAGTAATCCTTTAGTTGGCAAGTTCTTTTGACCGTAATTTGAAAATACATAGTTCGGAATAGATTTTAAAGTAAAAATCAAAAACGGTTTTTTTCCCAATTTTCTTTCGGAGCTAAATATTCATGAAATCCTACTTCCTTCCCATCTTCTGGCTTTTCTAAATTTTGGAATGCAATGGATAATACAATGCAAATTTATGTTTTGTTTAGAATTCTTAATCTTAAACTTTTACTATATTATAACAATGATTCCAATGGAATTTGAAATCACATACGTTTAAAATATACAGAAACAAAGTACCATAAACCAAACATAATTCATTATAAGTCAATATTAAAAAGGGTATTACATATAAAATTCGCCATAATCATACTATCTGAAAATATTCCAAATTATTTTTTCATAATCTATACAACTTCAAAATCTTTGTATATGTATGCTAAAAATACTATTAACAATTGACTACTCATATGGAACACCACTGTTTAAAAACTCATTTAATTATTGGCGAAAAATATTCAAATGAAACCGGTTTACTCAATAATTTTAAAGCAGAAACAAACCCTTATAAATCCTTCAAGTTTTTTTTTTATTATTAAATGCTAGAAGGAGATGTTTCAAACTTTCATGCAAATCAAATGGATTCCACGATTCAAGGAAAGTAAATAATATTGAAAAAACTTTAAATTTTGTTTTATAATAAGCTTTGAAACAAAATTTCTTCTTTTCAAATCAGTAAAGCAATTTTGCTTTATTTCTTGTATTCCAACGATATATAGATTTATTCTGTCATTTTAGTGTAAAACTGTATAAGTTCTTCTCTCTCTTTTTCTCTCTCAAGTTTATTTTTACTAAATACAAACATGTCAAACATTGGTGTAAATCAATTTAATTTAACCAACAAAATATATATAAATGATGTAGAAAAACTTTTAAACATACTTCTTTTTTATAAAAAGATTCTAAAAGAAAGTTTTCCATCACAAATTTCTAAGGAAAAGTTTCTTTTCTTATATAGTATTTTCAAATAATATAGATATACTGAATCATTAAATTGTTAAAATTCTTCAAATTCCTTTGTAATAAATGTAAACCTGATATGTCAAACCATAGCATAAATCAAATTGATTCTACGGATTTAATACAAATAAATATGACATAAAAAAATATTTAAAATTGGTCTTACAAAATGGTTTGAGGCGAAACAGTTCCATTTGAAATCGTTAGGGATAAATTTGCTTTTCTAGGTTTCCTGGTATTCCGATTAGATAAATTTGCTGATTCTTTTTAATGTAAAAATGCATAAGTTTTTAAAACTTTTTTTTTAATAAATTCAAACAGGAAATGTCAAACATGGGTGTAAATCAAATTTATTCTATTAGTTAAAGTGATATAAATGACGTAGCAAAATGTTTAAATTTATTTTCTTACATAAAAGGAGTCAGACGAAATTGTTCCATTTGAAATAGTTCATTTATGGTTTGCTTCTTTATCCAGTATTAAAATGAAATAAAATTACTCAATCATTTAGTGTAAAAGGGCATATTTTCCTTAAGTTTATTTTTACTAAATTCAAACATGAGATGTCAATTAATGACGTAAACCCAATTGATTCTACCATTTAAAGGATTTTAAATGACTTAGAAAAATGTTTAAATTAGAATTTTACAAAAAGTTTTTCTGGCGATTTTTTTTGCAATTGAAATCGTTAAAATAAAGTTTGCTTCACTGTCTAGACAATCAAAATTAAACTAATTGATCATTTAGATTTTTTTCTTCGTACTTACATTTAAATACGTCTGTTTAGAGGAGATAAGACATACCTTCTAATAATATGTAAGGAAATATCAAATTATTTTGAATGATATTATTGAAAATCATAATATGTAATCAGTTATATAAATATTATAATACGTTTGTTTTATATTATGTCTCATTATTATTTTACATTCATTTATTTTATACATAATTTTAATAAGATCGTCAGCGGTTCTTATATTAAAAAAGTGCTTTCACAATAGAATCAAAAAATATTAAATTGGGTTTTTTTTGTCACACTATTATAACACAGATATATAATATAATACAAGATAAAATATCAATTATTACAAGGGGGAGTATGAAATATTCATGAAATATTATTGAATAAGTATTTCTTGTATTATTTGCAACCAAATACATAAATTTATTGACACAGTCATAAAAAGAGGATTATCTTTGAAATTAATATTGAAACTAGAAACTAAAATTTAAATTTTATGAATAACTTATTTGCACATAGAAGTGATTTTGATTCAAAAGCTAAATTTTCAAAATTTTAAGAGGTTTTCTCGGAATAAAATTTTCAAAAGTTTTCAAAAAGATTAATTAATTTATATGAAACAAATATAGCTCGATGATAGGTTTATAAGTTCGTGAATTTACAAGACGAACTTTTAGCTTAGAATTAGTGAGTATTGCCATGTTTATAAAAACTTTAATAAAAGTAGGAATTAAACAAATTATTATTTAATATATTTAGAAGTTTTCAATTGGAATATTATTATTTTATAGATATTTTATTCTTTTCTGTGTATCCAAGAAGCCAAAAAATATCTATTTTTTATTGTTAATTTTTTAAATATAAGGTTTTACTGAATTATAATTAAGTAATTCTCAGTGTGATGTGTTAGATACATGAAATATAGATTAATCAAGCCCTTCAAACCATAGGTTGAAACACATATTAAAAATAATTCATATAAATTATTATTATCTCTTTTTTATTAAAGATTTTTAATTTTGGGAAAAAAATTCTTAATACATTGAATGACCAATTGTCATGAATTTTTTTGTTCATGTTTGAATCATTTACCTTTATACAAATGCAAATATTTCTTCATCTTCACTAGTACGACAGCCTCGAAAGGGATTTGGTCTTATCAGAATGTCATTCCATGAAATCTTTAAGACTGTAGAGTCTCCTTCCTTTTTTATTTCATATAAAGTTTTCTTTTCCTTCTGTAAGCTCCACGCTAAGTCGCTCAACCCCTATACCTGAGGATCAGTCCCTTGATATAATCCCTAGGGTCCGGAAGCCAGGTTATACTCCGAGATGCTGGGCACCCTTTTTACTCGCCTCTTTAGTCCCTGCTTCAGTCGTCTCTCTCTGTATATATATATATATATATATATATATATATATATATATGTACAGTGGTGGTCAAAATTGAGGACACTTTAAGAAATTGTTGCTTTTGAACTTTGTATGAGTCGTATATATCATTTAAAACAACAATTTAATACTGAATTCGATGCAAAAAGTAAAATTCAAATGATTGTAATACAAAAGGAGTCAAGCAGCAATAATTATCGATATACATTACATACTGAAAATTGCAGCGAGTTATCAGTACTTAGTAGGGTAACCTGTATTTTCTTATTGCAGCTTCACATCGAAGTTTCATTGAGCTGATGCTAGTTTCACACTCTTGTTTCGTCATTATGATTCCAGGAAACAATTAAAGTCTTAATTAGTTCCTTTTATTTCATGGGCTCATCATTCAGACAAGAGTTTCAAACGGTGCCACAAGTATTCGATACAATTTACATCAGGACTGTTTCCTGACCATGGCAATAATGTAAAGAAAGCTCTTTGTACGAAACCACTTTTTGGATAATTTTGCTATGTGTAGGGAGCAGAATTCTACCGAAAATAAAACGAAGTATTGTTGGGAAAGAAATCCATGATGGAAGGAAGAAGTTTTGGTTCTAGAAAAGGGTCAATGTATTTTCTGGGGTTCAGTGTCCCATTGATGACATGAAGACGACGAGTATCATATACTGACATGTATGACGAAATCATAACACTAAGAGTGTGCATCACAGTTCCTGATTCATTGACGATGTAGTTATTCTCCTATTCTACATCTTATATATTTGTTTCCATCACTATCGAATAACGAGATCTTTGTTTCATCACACCATAAAACTTGTTACCACTGATCATCAGTCCAATTGATGTGTTCTTTGCTCAATGTAAATTAAGGTATGGTTTCAGCGCTGCTGTAAATTAAGATAATGTTTTTTTTTCGTGGATTTCTAAATCTTAGTCCAACATCTGTCAATCTTCTCCTGATTGCTATTGAGCTTATGGAAACACCAGCATCATTCAGATCACTTCTGATGGCCGTTGACAGCATTCTTCTAACTTGGAGACATAGTCATTTTGTACTTCGGTCAGCAACAGATCTGGTGTACCTTTTTTGGTTTTTTCTGCTTTTTTATATGGAATGTGTCTCCTGATATTGTAAAAAAAAAATTCGAACTCCTGATGTAGTCACTGAACCACCCACCTGTCTTGAAACTTCAGAATAGGAAACATCACTTTCTCATAAAACAATAATCTTACATATCTCTCTAGATGTCCAATCTACTCTAATTTGATGTCATTGCTTCTTGACTAAATATTAAAAAAAATTTACAACAATTCCTACTCGTAATTTAATTACATAAGAAACAGTCTACCTTCTACATAAAGTAAATTAATGAATTGCTCCAACAGCAAAAATGACGTAAGCTTCTTCTTCCATCATGTTTACAGTTGGAACAAGTCAATTGATTGGTACCCAAGCCATTATGGACATTTATTGGTCCCCTGAACAAGAACAGTGATTAGATACGAAAGTTAGGCATAAGAAACCACTTCAAGCTGCGTTTGTTTCGTAGATTAAAGTACATATAATGTTTTTTATATAAAAAATGTTTGAATGTTATTTTTGTTTTGAATTTAGTATAAATTTCTCTTTAAAATGATATATACAACTTTTCATTTTGTGAGACGTAACATTTTTGTATAAATATGCAATATTAAAAAAATATTGAAATTTCCAAAAGTGGCTACAATTTTGGCCACTGCAGTATATATGTGTATATATATATATATATATATATATATATATATATATAGTTATATACTATATATATATATATATACATACGTGTGTGTATATGTATTTATATATATACATATATATATATATTTGCAGAGGAATATATATATATACATATTTGCAGAAGAATATATATATATATATATATATATAAAAACACTAGCTGATACCCGCCCGCTCCACTGGGCAGACGATAATATTATATTTTGGAACCTAAACGTAATATATCAAGAAAATTTTCAATTTTTAAACGATAATTATAATCTGAATTTAAAACTTTAAGAAATTGATTGTCTGTAATAATGGTTATCCTCGACTTTCAAATATATGAGAAAAGTATTTAATTGTTAATAGTTTATCAATGAAAACGTAATTTAGTCAGTAAATCTGCTGTTGAAAAGAATTCCGCATCACCCATGAGGTACTGTGTAGTGCGATGCGTTCCCATTGTTCTACATATCGGGTTCTCAGTAGGCCTAAACCATGTAAGAATTACCAACATAAAAATAAAAATACATTTTTTATTTATTTTTTATTTTTTAAACCTATTGAATCAATTCCTTTTGTGTATTACATTTTTATTGTCTTTATTTTGTATGCATGGCAATTTTTGAGAAGGACAACTACATTTTTATTTTTTATTATATCAATTTATTTCTCTTAATTATTACATTCATTACTATTTTATCTTATTCTAATTTTAGAAATGCAGCCACCTTGACACACTTGGAACTGATAGGGAAATAGCTCTGCCGCCGCCATAATTTCGCAAATAGATCCATACTTGTTTGTTTTACACATTTTGGTAAAATATAAATCGTTAGTATTATAAGGGGTGCCAGATAGCATTTGAGTGTAGCATTTAAACCGATCCCAGTTGTTAAACACGTGAGAAACAATAATATTTCTCATTTAATATTCCATCGATATGTAACCGAACACCAGCAAAGGCAGAGACGAAAATGAACATGCTCCGTCCCCAAGAAGTTTAAAAATTTTGAAAGGAGTAGGTATTCCATCTATCCAAATATATTCTACATCCATTATTAAAAACTATAACTGAAAAGTAAATATAAAAAATCAATTTGTATTAACCTACAATGAAATACTTTTCAAGTTAAAAAATGTAACCGAAATTAATTTTTTAAAATCAAATTACTTAAAAATTCAAAAAAAAAATACTTACAAAAATAGTAAAATATAATAAAATTTTGTTACAAAAAGTCACCCGTATTATGTTATCCTTTTTGCAAAGGGATAACTCTTACGCTAGCAGCATATCTGGAACTGCAATTGAATAGGCAGAATAGCTCTTAAAAAATCATAGCATTAAAAATAACTCTGTATTCTGAAAACGATAATATATCCAGCCATTTTAAAAAAATCAAAAACGTTTTATTTCCTACTACTACTAAAATTAGATGGCAATCGAGTGCCAGAGAGATTGCTGCTTGTTTTATTTCCTAGAAACCAAAAACTAAAAATTGCCAAAATACAGAAACAAAACTTTAGCATAATATTTACATTAGGTTACAGTTAATGCGTACATCAAAATAAATATTTTGACAACTACTTATTTTTTTTATCAATGACATGAACAACATACCGTTATTATTCATTTATTAAAAGCCAACTTCAATATCTTCGTATGATTGCGTTTAGATTTAGAAATGTATTTTATCAATCATTATTAATAATAAAATACTTTTCTCATAAATTCAAAACTTACGTCTAGGTTCCACAACTATAAAAAATTATCGTTTGCTCAACAAAGAGGGCAGAAATCAGCTGGGGATACCGTATTATAGCTTTTCAAAATTCACAATGCAAGGTCATTGAAAATGCTTCGACTTGGCGGAGGAAGATATTTGGTGATAAATCTCTAAGTGTAGGAATTTCGGGGATCAACATTTACATTATATATGGTAAACCTACAATGTATCCTACTCAGCGGATTGTCTTGCATGTGCGCTACTAAATATGAAGTCGCTATTTTAGTATTTTTCAAAATCCTGCTAAGTTTTGGAGCTAAATTACTCTTTTACCAACCGTGGGATTCCAAACTCATTTATTTGTATCGCTAAATATGTGTGTTTCATATTTTCGACATGCACGAAATTTCGCATTAAGAGCCTCTTCGCCAAAATCTTGCCAATCCTCCATCAGCTCTTCAATATTAAATTATTTAGTATTTTTCCATTTCGCACGCGCAAATCTCGCTAAGTAAACTTAATTGGGAGCAATACACAGTATACATATAAAAAAATATATTCGCTTTAGTGTCGGTCATGTCATTTTTGGCGATTAAGTCGCCAAAAATGATTTTACGGTAAACTGATTACCAACTGATTTTACGGTAAATCCTCTGGATGATTTTTTTAAAACACTATTATAAAATTGCTTTAGAGAATTGATATAAATTATATTCTACAATTCATTAATTGCAACTAGGATTATCATGCTTCTCTAATATAATAACTTTCTATAATATTTTATACTGATTTTTGTTTTGAAAAATAAAGAATTCAAATGTTAATTAATAATTAAAATATGTCGTAAAATTTATACAGTGCTAAAATATATGTATGCAATATTAAATTTCATTCTTGAAAGATATATTTTGAAGAAAACTAAACCGGTTGATTCCCAATATTAATTATGTGCCGTTGGTAATCTTAGAAAAATTAATAATTCTATTCATCACGGACCATACAATTGTTAAGATATTCCATTCTAGAACAAAAATGAAGATTTATAAAATTGAAGTTATAAGTGAGTTGTAATTGAAAAACTTTTTTACAGTTATTTTTTAAATTTCTTAAGCCTTAATTTGTTTGGTTGGAACAAAGACAAATGATTAACACTCTTCCGTATTCTGGCATTTTCCAGCGTATTATATACATTTTTATTATACTTTATATTTAAGCCTAAAAATTAATTTCATGCAAGAAATGTTTAATAAAATGATCTATTGAATTTCCTTCTTTATTAGCCTGGCTTAGAGTTAATTAGAACATTTTGGCAGTAAAGGGTGATATAGGTTATTAAAGAATGCATTTCGTGAAGCTAAATATTATTTTAAGACTAAATCGACGTAACCTAAGGGTAAGTTTTCATAGAGGTTGCTTGAAAGTCATCCTAGTAATAAAGTTTTAGTAACTCTCACTTTTAACATCTCTTTTAATCGCTTCTAATGTGCCGAAGGGGGCTATGGTGGTTAAACGCAATAAATAAATCTTTTTTTGCTCTTTGCTCTAAAATTTCTAATGATATACCATATTTTTTTAAGTCATAATAATAAATATTAGGTACTTTGATAGGCCGATTTTAAACAATGATAAAAAATTTTAATATTTTTTTTTTAAAAAAACATATAACTTAATGTTAACGCTTCGTGTACATATTAATTCAACGGTACATTGATATGCACACATATAATGAGAATATTTTTTGCTTCAGAGAGAGAATGTATCTATTTCTATACATAATATATATAATAAAAATATATAACATTTAATTTAATTTTTACTTTTTTAAGGCTTAGGGAAAATTTACATTAAAATATTTCCTATTTTAATCCGTACCTACTATTGAAAATATACTAAAATATATACGAAAATGAACAACTTTTGTTCAAGTTTCACAAAAAAAAAAAAAAAAAAAAATTGAAAGTATAATTTTATTATTTTCATAAGGTTATTTCATATCCATTGCTCAAAAAATGATGGAAAATCATATTCTGAGAATATGAACTATGAAGTTTTCTATTCATTAAGGTTAATAAGATATGAACATATGCATTTTAATTATATCTCGGGAAATATTTAGATTATTTTCATGCAGGTTGGCTTAACGTATTCAGAAAATACACATTTTAATTTTAACTTTTCATAAAATCAAATATTTCGTGAGGCTGTAATATTGGGTTGTAATATTCTGTACATTTAAGTAAAAACTAGTTCCTTCCAATTCTTTACATACTTGGAGATGGCGGTTTATTAGTCATATGGTCGCGGATTCGCATCTGATGATTTTCGTCGAGTCGCGGGTTCGACCCTTGATGCCTTAGAAACCCGTCATGTAGCCGGTGCTAATGCACGTTAGAGACTCAAAGACTTCCCATTGGTGCGGTGTGGAAGTTAGGAGAGTTTAGACCAATTTTGGCGACGTCCTCGTCACTTGATCAAGGTTCAAATTTCGAGGTCCGTCACCAATAGCCTTTGTGAGGCTTCTCGTGCGACAATCCAAATATTTGCATATTTGGCGAATAATTCCAGAAAATGAATATGAAAGAGAAAAGAAATATAATCGATGCAATGGAATAAAATCACAATAAAAATATAACTCTAAAAATAAATATGATACTCTATTTTTACATACTAGATCTCTACATTTTTAGTAAAAGCTCGAGATCTTTTCATTTTTTTAAATTTGGAATTAAATATATTGTAAAAGTCTATGTTATCTGAAAAAGTAAAATCACCTTTATAAAAATATGTGATATTAAATGAGTATAAATTGTAAAATACTTTGATGCTGACCGAACCACTTAGATGATATTCAGTTATTATATTTACAAAGATATTATTTATTTTGTTTACCCGATGAAATATTAGAGCTATCACAGTTTCTACTAAATGTGGTTCCATTTAATCAGTAAGTATAATACGATTTGATTATTATTATAACATCTTAAATTTTTTTTCTTATAAAGAAACTAAATAGTCCATGCAGGATTTCTTAATGTTTTCTACTATCGTTACTAAATTTAGCTCCAATGATTTTTAATACTTTTTTTATTTCACATATGCGAAGTAGCTTTGATTAGCAATCAAAATAATTAATTTTAATTAATGTTTTATTCATATATATTTAATCTTTTGCATGTGGTTCCAAATTTTTCATAATATTTTCTTAAAACGCCTACTTGTATTTGAAAAAAAAATATGTTCATTTTAAGAGTAGACTTTGAATTAATTTATTAATAGAGAGAAGGAAGAAAACATGTTCAAAAGATTTTTAATTAAAAAATATATTAAGACTAGTCATTTAATCTCTAATATTTGAAACAAGAAGCTAAAATTGTCAAAATAATGTAAGCTAAAATTGTTTATGCAATATATGTTATAATTTTAAGGTTGGAGAATTTGATTTAAAATTTTGATTAGTAAACATTATTTTCGACTTATGAAAATTAAATTTGAAATTAAAAAAATAAAAACACATGTAATGAAAAATAAAAGCAACAAACAAATCATATATACTATATAACAAAAATATTCTTGAAAACTTAAAAATACTAACATTTAAAAAAATATGTGTATTCTTTTTGATAGGTAATATTTTAACATGCTTTTATTAATAAGATAATTCTCCGAGTTCATTGACTATTTTGTATTATATAGACAATCCAGATTATTTATGGATAAATAAATATTTCATTTACTCTCTCTCTCTCACACACACACGGATATATATATATATATATATATATATATATATATATATAATGAATTTAGAAATAAGTAAATAAGATAAAAAATACATTTCGAAATCATAGTTGAAATGAAAATATATTTTTTTTTCTTACATTTTAAGTTGTTTAATCATTTCAGTTCAAAGAAAGAGAGGCAATACAGAATTATCCATAAGGCAGGAGTCGTAACCCCACCTTAAAAATACTTCAGAAAATAGAAGAGTGTAGAAGAGAGGGCACTTTCACCATGAATGTTAATTTATTTCGGGGATTTTCAAGGGAAATTTTTAAACCACATGGCACTCACTGGGTATAAATTGAAGGAATTCTAAGGGAGTTTCACTGATGTCTATCAGCGTGGAGGGTTATTTCTGACAAATTCCCCACTTTGGGAAGGCGGATTACACAGATTTTATGAACTCGTGATCGAATAAATAAAACTATACTTTGGAATGGAATCAGGAAATATAAATGATATCCTTATTTTTGAATTAGAGAATGGGAAAAAATTAGAACTTAAATTAGTTTTATGTGGGATCATTTTTAAATTAAACTTGAATCATTACACACACACGCACACACATACACACATATATATATATATGTGTGTGTTATTGTTTGTGTTAAATTTTCATCAATAATTACTTTGAAGGAATGTTGAATGCTTACTGGATTTCAAATATTTACTTTAAAGTCAATCGAACATTAATCGTAATTTGCTAAGGAATCCTCAGTAATTACTTTTCAATATTCACTCATTACTAATTATCAATGTTTTAAAAATAACCTTTGTACATTTCTGAAACACCATAATTTGTAATGTAAGATAACCCTAAAAATTATATTTGTTTGCCTTATGGGATATAAATTAATATACGATTTTTTTTTCTTTCAACTAAGTCCCTGGATGGCAAAAGTCTAATGTAATCGATAAATCAATATGTAATTATTTTCAAAGGAAGTAGACGAGATTCCATTTAAAAAGAAATAAAGTTTTGTAACTAATAGCCACCCAAATACAGACCTAAACTCCAATAAACTTCTATTTTATATTTTAGAGAATAACGAAACTACTTCAGGTATTTTTTTTTAGCTACAGGCAAACACTTAAGTAAAGTTCATAAATTCGAAGAGGTATTTATTTTTTTCTTAAAAAGAATAAAGATAAAAAGAAAGGTTTGACTTATACTTAAAATAAATCCCCTTAACTTTCAATATATCGTAAATCAATTACAGACATGCCCAAGAAATCTGAAAAGAAACGTATATAATGGATGTAACTTTAACAGAAAAATTTCACAAACTATACTTTCTTAAAATATACCATCTCAGTGATATACTTCTTACAAAAATTGGATAGAATTACAAGTTATTTTTTTATTTCTGTTCTACGTTTCTTCCAAAGAGAACAAAGAGACTATTAAAGTTTGAAACAGAAGTATGTCAAATAATTTATCTTTTTATGGAATTTTACTTTTCTATTGGTATGAGTTCACTCCCATATGATGTAGCCTGTTTTTCCGAAATCCTGACTTTTTTAATAGATTTTATACAGAAAATTCGATACAAATCAATACAAGAATTTTGATATTTCGTTACAAATTACAAGAATTTTGATATCTCGTTACCAATTACAAGAATTTTGATATTTCGTTACAAATTACAAGA
>BMAW01075467.1:4445-20623 GCA_019974015.1 Nephila pilipes
GTGAATTTATCTTTTAAGCAGTAGGAATCTTATAGCTGTAACTTTCATGGAGTGCTTTTTAACTAATTATTTTTAAAACCTTTTTCTGTAATAGAAACAAAGAAAAACTTAAGTAATACGTGCTATTTATTTTTTTTTATAATGAATTTACATGCACCCTTTTTTTCGCGTCAGTTTCGTAAGGTAATTAAAACAATCATTCCAAAAAAATTAAACTTTAATACAACTTTTGGAAATGTTTAAAAAAAAATATCTGTAACACCAAATTTCCTCACCTAATTCAATAAAATTCCCTTACCTATATTTAGTCCTTGGATGGCTAAAATAATAAAAATAAATTCTATTACAAAATTCATTAACCAAAGATACAATTTTAAAAATTCTACAAAAAAATTATAATACGCTATACTTCTTTATAAACTAATTGAAGTCTTGCTGCACCGTGAAATGTCAAATTACACTCCTTTCTTCCTTTATTCTAACATTTGCATTACTACTGTCCATTTCTACTGTGGTCTTGATTCTTCCTGTCAAAATCCCTTATCCCCTATGGAAACATCCCTATTCTCTTAGGATTTTAATATCTCCAGAATTTGTGAAAAAAATATTGCTTCATGAGTACTAATTCTACAACCAATTATACTTAGCCTTTTTATAACGAAGAAAAATATGTCGCCATATTTAAGTAGAAAAGCCTGTTGTATAAATCCATAAGGCCTGACGGATTTTTTCTCAAATTAAATTCTTGAGAAGGTATTAAAAAAATATCCGATATTTTTAGATTTGCAGCAACCACAAGTTAAGATGGAATATTTAAAAATACACTTAAGCATTCAATTTATTAATAAAATTTTATTAACTATTAAAACATTTATACACGAATAAATAAAATACATATATTTTCAGTAAAATTTCAAATCAAATGTTCTTTTTCGAAATACTTATGCCATTAGCATTATTTTTTTCCATTTATATTCCTATTGTTTAGATTATTTATATCGATGATT
The DNA here is from genome assembly GCA_019974015.1 of Nephila pilipes. Lineage (NCBI taxonomy): Eukaryota > Metazoa > Arthropoda > Arachnida > Araneae > Nephilidae > Nephila > Nephila pilipes. The sequence goes on from BMAW01075467.1 coordinate 5,453, forward strand.
TATATAAAAATCCGTGGATTAGAAAATGAAAATTTTAAGTGTTTGGTGTTTTTTTTTCTGAATGATGCTTACGTTACAGTTAATATTTTCGAGCAAATTGTGCCTTTTTCATGTTTTTAGAATTACTTAGTTTTTATTTCTAGGTATTAAGCAATGTTTTACTTTCTCATGTTATACTTTCTACAAATTTTTTCTGTATATACCATTTTTATATATTTTTGATACATTATATTTTTTTAAATATTCACTTTACTGTTCACTTTATTATATATGTTTTATGTATATTGCTACTTAGCATTCTTTTTTTTTTCTAGAGATCAACATGTTACATTTAATATTTTAGAGTAAAGTGTGTCTTTTTAAGGTATTTAGAATTGCTCAGTTTTTATTTCAAGGTATTAAGAAATATTTTGTTTTCTCATGTTATACTTTCTACAGATTTGTTTTTATACATACTGTATTTATGTATTTGATGTAATTTATTTTTTTCAGAAATTCATTTCTTCTTCAAATAACCATGTTTCTTTTAATATTTTCTAGTAAAGCTTATTGTGTTTACAGTACGAAGAAATGCTAATTTTTTGTTATAAGTTTTATATGTATGTAGGATTTTCCATCCAATTATTATTATGCAATTAATTTTATTTTTTCAATCTACTGTAAAACCAGTTCCTCCGATACTCAATAGATGTCGCCACGAATCAGAGTCATATGATAAGCTCATGCAGCGCCACCTATCCGAGAATAAAACTATGTGACGCTCGTTTTCGCGCTCTCTTCTCTCTTTTGCCGCCACTTTCTCTCCTTCTCTTCAATACCTACCCGCGTAGGAAGTAAACTTCAAACTGCCGACGCGTTCCATCATAATATATGGGTTAAATGGGGCAGCCATACTCCGTCTCGGAAGAACTGTTTTACTACCTGTATATTAGACAAGTTAAAAATGCTTTCACTCTTCATCATCTCTCTAATAAACCTGAGTAAAATACTGCAAGACTTCATCCTTGAATATCATCAACAACATTTGGGATCGAGAATTACCCCCCTAGACTGACCCACCTAGCTTAAGAACAAACCAGCGGCATTATTAGATTCGGGATGAACAATCTCCATCAACCCCCATTCTACATATATACATACACACTCACACACACATATATATTTATATACATAATTATATGTTGTATATGTCTATTTAAGCATTCAATTCCCAAATTCTCCTTTCATTTATTTATAGAAATTTGTTTTATATATTTCGAATAAATATGTTCCATTATTGTTTCCATGTCAGGTTTATTGTATCCGTGTAAAGAAACACACAATTTTTATTTTATATCTTCTATATATTTTTCTTTTAATACATTTGATGTATTTTTTTAAGTATTACTTGATTCTTGAAATGAATATGTTCCATTGTGCTGTATGTATAAAATGCATAGTGGCCACTCATTGCATCCCAGCACACAGCATTTTAAAATGAAAGTACAAAAATGGAAGAAACGCGTCTGAAAAGAATTTATCTCGAGTTTATAAAGTGTGTAGGATGTATGAAGAAATTTAAAACTATTTCAATTTTTAATGCATATAATCTTTTAATTCGAAATTTTGTCTCCATTTCATTTAAAGAGAAGAACATGATTTAAAAATTTAGAGTGATTTTTTATTCCTTTCATGCTTTTTTAGCGGGGGAAATATTAAACATTAAGAAAAGCGCAGATAAGAATTTATTTTGAACTAGTATTAAAAAGTCTTTAGAATATATGAAGCAATTGAAAATCATTTAAATTTTCCCTATACATCATCATTCTATAGGAAATTATGCCTCAAGATCATAAAATAAAGCAAAAACCTAGTGAGAAAGCGGCAAATATGACATAAAGCTGCGTGTGGCCCAGTTGCAAATATTACGAGGCATATAAATACTTTTAGAAATCTTTTATTAAAATTTAATGAGGGATTGAATTTTTTTAAAAAAATAATTAATGTGGGGCCTCCTGGAAAGTGGTAGTCAATCAGAATACTTAAATATTTATAAAATTTGAAAAAAATTATACATAAGCATTGTTTAAATTAAAAATTGGATTTTTCCATTGAAGACACGGCTACTGCAAACTTCCTTGTTATAGATTGATGGGTACCTAAACACAACCGAGGTGGTCTTCTCAATCGAGATCTTAAGCATTAGCCGTGCCAGATGTTCAGCAATATGATCAAATGAATGTGTTAATTCTGCTCCAAGTCACTTCTCGAATTTCATGTGGAAATATCTGCCAGATCATCCTCCAAAGTTTCAACTAAAAAGTTTTAGAAATTAATTTCCAAAATAGAATTAAAATACAAGATCCACAGAGTGTGAAAGCACCGAAATTTTAAATGGTTTAGTAATTAGATACTTTATCTTAAAATTATTATTCGGAAAAATTATATGTCGATTTATTAAATAAGAGTTATAAAACTTTTGAAAATAGTTTGGAAATTGCAGATTTCAAATTTTTTTTAATAGTATAGACCAGGGGGGTGGGAAGAACCTTTATATATCAATGTGCCATTTTTTCTAAAAAAAATGCTTAATGAGGCCATAGGCGGGCCTCAATTAATTTTGACTTCGTGATTATTGGGAAAGAATAATACTAAATACTATCGATTCGAACACTTTATTTACTACAAAAAATACTTTTTTCAATCACTGAGTTATACGTGTAATTCAAATGAAAATAATATTAGTGTGACTTCGGTTGTTGCAGATTAGATGACAAATAACTTATATTAGGGTTGTAAGATGTTACTTTTAGTAGAATGCATACTTAACTGGAGTTTTCTATCAAACGGTTTCTATAAGTCAGTCTTTAATGTTATTCATCTCTGAAAATAATGACTCGCAAGCATAGGTAAATGAAAATGGATTGGTCGACAAGAAGGGTCAAGTGTAAAAGTAAAGTTTATTGGCGCAAGAGCCAGATATGGCTGTAATGCACCAAAAAAGATTTAACAGAGGTCTAGACGTGAAAAAAAGAATGAAAGAAAAGACACATTTGTTGACAAGAAGGAGAGTCGAAAATAGAGAAGGATCGATAGAGTATCCCTGGGGTGCATCCCCCGTGTTTACCAAAGACCGTAAAACCCCATGGGAAAGAAAAACGATCGCTAGGGTACGCGTGTACGCGTGGTGTGGAAGTTAGGAAACGTGGTGCCGGTTCAGGTGTCGTTTTCGTCACTTCACCAAGGTTCAAAATTACGACCTCCGTCTTCAATAGCCCTTGTGTTGCTTCTGGTGCGACTTTAACAAAACCAAACTAAACCTAAGACAACGTACACTAAATAATCCTCCATTCAGAGGCGATATTGAATTTAAATTTCTATTTTACATTAAGAACGATTGCAGTATCTTCCAGCGTTGTTATTGTGGAGTCATGGAATCGAACCCTGTCGCGACTGAATACCCATCGTGCTGCTGGGCTAATGCACATTAGATCAGTCGAAATCCTAAGATACACCATTAATGTGATGTGAAAGTTTGGGGATGAATGATACATTTCAGGTATGTTCAACGTCACTTGACAAAGATTCATAATTACGAACTCCTTCTCCAATAGCATTATTATTGCTTCTAATTGCCACGTTAATAAGGGTTCACTTGAAACTACGATGTCTTCTACAGAGAGCAGCAGTTTGCATTTCCTTATGATATCCGAATACACACATACAGATAAAACGATTCAGAGAAGCTCTCCACAAGAATATATTTGACGATTATAAAACTTCCCTTAAACGAAAAATGACAGAAAAGAATGCATAAGCATAAATTATTAAAATTGCTAATTTTTTATTGTTTGCTTACGTACGAGTATTTTAGACTATATAGCTTACTTTACTTAATAATCGCTCTCAATAAGCCTAAAGTGTAAAAATAAACATATCGTAAAAAAGTAATAGATTTCAAATTGTAAACATCTCTTTTTTTAAATATTGGATAGAAAAAAAACCACGAGACTATTAAGGAAAAAGTTTTCGAAAATCAATTCATAGACTATGTTTTAAAGCATGAGCGAATTTAAAAGGGAAAAAGGTAAGTTTAGAATTACATCCTTAAAGTATTGCAAGAGCGCAAAATCCGTCTGAAAATTAAGTGTATGTGGAAAATAAATCATTATTTCAGTTGAATAACAACTTTGTTGTTATTTCTAAAAAAGATCTCTCGTATTAAACATTTTACTGAGTTTAAAAGTCTAGTTTCTTTTCCTTCCAAAGATTCCAATTATTTTAAAATTCTTAAACAGTTATAACGGTACGAAGAACTGTTAAAAGTTAAGATCTCTAAATTTCTTCGTGGCCGTGGTAGCCTACAGGTCATGTTTGCAGATTCGCTGAAATTGGTTTTCGTCGAATTGTGGGTTCGGGCCCAGATGCCAATGAAAGTCAGCCATTTAGCCACGGACGATCCAAGTTAAATCTGCCGATGCTCAAATTCATACCGTTGCGTTTTATAGAAGTTTGGAGATGGAGGTACCCGCTAAGGTATCTAATTTCTAATGTTGAGTTTATGTACATTTGCTCTTCTTAAAGTAATAATGTACAGAAAAAAAATTATGCAAAGAAAACCTTACACATAAGACTGTATAAAAATTTTATTCAGAAATTACGTCCATGAAAGTAAAACTTCCATCAAAATAGAGATTTCAGATCGCAAAGAAGAAATGAAGTTTCTGTCAGAATTCAGTAACTAAGAGCATAAGCTTCGTTCAGCACACAAACGAAATACGTACTAAAAATAGATTTGTCATATATAAAAATAGAAATATACATTTCCGTATCTGCATACATGAACCAAAAAAAATATCTCTCTTTACAATTATACATCTACTTTCTTTTCATGATTTTCACAAGCTTGTGGGTTTTCCTTAATGTAAACATAAAAAGGATTTTAAATTATCATTCTGACAGAATGTCTTGTTACATATTTCGCAAAGGTAAGGCTTTTCTATGGTATAGATACGCAAATGGTTTCATAATGCACCACCTTCTGAGAACGACTTTTTGCATATTTCACAAATATAAAGCTTTTATTTGGTGCGGATGCGCAAGTTTGTTCTTAAATGACCACCTTGTTCGAAGGTCATTCTACATATTCCAGAGACATCAGGCTTTTCTTTGGCATGGATGCTCATATGTGATCATATTTCACAATTATAAGGCTTTCCTTTGGTGTGGATGCGCAAACGTCTTCTTAAATCCCAAAACGAGATTATGCCTTGTTGACTACTTCGCAAACGTAAATCTTTTTTTTTTGTATGGATGCTCAAATTTTTTCCTAATCTACCTCCGCCAGAAAAGCCCTTGTTGCACGTTGCTCAAATATAAGGCTTTTCTGTTGTGTGAATGCGTAAATGTGTTCTTAAGTGTTCACATAGACAGAAAATCTTGTTGCTTAAATCACATATATAAGACATTAAAGTAAAAGAATAAGAAAATGCTTTGTTGCATATTTCACTAGAATTATATTTTTCATTTATATCCAATTCTAAAAAATGAATTCACAAATGTAATATTTCATTCACAAGTAGTATTGTTTGACTCGATAACTATTGTTCAAAATGAAATCTCATTTGGATTATTATAGTTCCAATTAGAACGAAATAATTGTTATCTTCCTATTAACTTTCACTGAAAAATTATTGCCTTCGAGATAGTTTTCGTGTAAAACCAAAGTAAAATTTAAAATACATAAATGTGATAGACACTGAACTCAAATTTCCGTATCTTCAAAACATCATGAACCAATTTTGTATTGACGAAAAGAATAGTCACGAAATGTATAGCAGACAGAAACATGAAAAACTTCTAGGAAGACATTTCAAAGGGAGTTTAGACTGTTTTATGTTACACGAAAAAAAGCTAATGAAAAGCTCAACAAGATGAATTCTTAATTGATGGTTGCTTGAATAAAGGTGTCTTAATTACTTTGAATCAACTTCAGTCTAATATACAAAGATAGCTATAAGCGAATAAACTCATCTATTTAAAAAACACTCTAATATGACTTCGGCGAAACACGAAATGCTACCATTCATTCTTTGATAAAATCCACAGGACAATAAAGAAAAATTTGATTTCAAGTTCACCCTTTCCATAGCACCTCAAATTTCCCCACGACAATTGTATTTAATAAAATTCGTAAGTAATTATCAAAAAAAGTTCCTAAATATTCAGAATTTCGAAGTCTGTATTGATGGATGGGTTTCTCATAAATATCAATATTAGAAAAAAAATCGAAGTCTATTTATAACGGACTTCATTTAATTTTTAATCGCGGTCAAGTGACGAGGACGATTCCTGAGATGGAACAATCCTTTCCTAATTTTTACACCACGCTATCGGAAGGAATTTGAGCACCGACATATTTAACTGCATCACCCCTGGCTGCATGTCTGGTCTGTAGTAGCATCAAAGTTCGAACCAACAACTCGATGGAAAGAGCTGACCGCGAATCCATAAGCACTAGGCTACTATTGACACAATAATTTAGGTGAAATATTAGGTCAGGTATTATCCTCTCTTCTCTTGACTTCTGTCCGAAATTACGAGGGTCGTTACCAATAGTCTGTCTTGGGGTTCCTCTGTTCAGACATTGAAGTGGTCGTTGTATACAGGCTGTACCCTCCTGATTTGAATTGTTTTAGTTAGTCGAAGTTTCAAGTCCTAATTAGATTAAAAATTCGGCATATTAAATCAATGGAGGCTAAAAGTCATCGAAATGAAATGGAGTGAAATTTTTGAAAGTGGGTGCAAGTTCATATGTCGTCCTCGTTACTTGTCCGAGTTTAAAAATTATTAGGTCTGATTCCAAAAGAGCTCCATTTACTTCTCAATGCAACGGTGGCTGCGGTAGACTAGGGGTCATGGCCGAGTACTCGCTGTTCTAGTTTTTTGTCGAGTCCTGGGTTAGAGCCTTGATGTCACTAAAGACCCTTGGTGTAGCATGGGCTGATGTACATTAAATCTGTCGGTGCTCAGTCATACCGTAGCGTGGTGTAGAAGTTTGGAGATGGAAATTACAAGGACCTATCGAAGATAAAACGTAGCTTTCATCTCAAAACTGCAGTGAAATAAATAAATTTAACGTAATTAATTAGAAAATAAATATCCCAATTTAATTAGATTAAGACTTGTTTACGAAAAAATATTCATAATAATGAATAGTTTGTGTTTATTTATATATGTCATAACATAAATCAATAATGTTCTTAAGACCTGAATAAAGAACACTCGAGGATTTTAATATTGAATTTTTAATAGGATTCTGTTGATTTGTTCCGATTCTATCCGAAATCCACTTCTACAAAGATGATTTGAAATCTTCTTAAGTGTAAAATATTGCTATTTCAAGAAAATCCTATTTCTGAAATGTTTTCGAAACCAAATATTAATCATAATATGCGGAAATTGAAAAAATGCACGTATCATTTTTCATTAAAACCAAGTGAATAATAGAGATAGTTTTAGGAATTTAAATTTCTTTCAATTTATTTTTTTCTGAAAATTTAACGTTAAAATTACAAATAACATGTATCTTAAAAGAAGCGCTTTAGAAGAAAGAATAAAGCATGAAATTATTATATTAATTTAAATGATAAAATTACTAAAAACAGAAGAAAATTATATTAGATTGCAAAAATGTGAATTAAATATGATATAACAGATAAAAGTTTTGAATTAATGCATAATAAGTAATATATAACTTTTCAATAATATATATCTAAATTTACCAAAATCAGTTTTCTTTATAAATTATATATAAAATTTGGAAATTAATTTTACATTCTAAAAAATTTTTAAAGATTTTATACATTTGTCTCCTTGTATTATAAAAAATGATATGACACATATTTGACTGCAACAAAAAAATTTGGTAGAAATTATTTTCTGACGATAAAGCCAAACCTCCTTCTTTGGAGTCAGGTTCCTTCTGATATTGAAGGAATTCAGATAACTGAGCTTTAATCATGTGATCAAAGGAAATAAAACAAAAAAGATGTTATTCCTTTAGCAAAATGCAGTTATAATATCAACGTGGGTACTTCATTGTCATGAATGACCAGTATCAATCATGTTCTTAATTTCGGCAAGATTTTTCACAAGGCGATCGGGAAGGTTTTCCAGTGAACACTTAATCATATTAAATTACACTGATGTACCTGTTCACAAACTGGGCTTTCTTTGTTGTAGTCACCAGTCGTAACAATACACCACTGTAAGAGAGGTCGTTATGTTCCACAATGTAATTTCTTTTTGGTGTGAATACACTCTCATCCGTTTCCCATGCCTTCGAACTCTTGTGCCTGTTTCACGAGAACTTTTCTTTGATGTGGATGCATATATATATTCAATATTTTCCTTGAGAAAGCCTTTACCTGTTTCTGAAACTGGGCTTTCGCTGGTGTGGGGTCCATAAAATGAAGGTTTTGAACCGGCAGGAGAAGGCCTTTTGTTTGTTTACAAACAACAGGTTTTCCTTAGGTGTTATGCGATATCTTCTTAAAACATACCGGAGAAGATACCTTGTTGCATATTTCCTGTATGAGGCTTTCCGCAATTTTTTAACAACTAGAGAATATTGTTTATATTCCCTAAATTGTCAGACACTCTTTGGGTGTTTTGATTATAATATTATCAAATTAACTGAAGAGGAAGGTAACCTGTATTGCATATTTTAGCAACATGAGGCTTTTCAGTTAATGGTCTGAAATAGTTTTCAAATCTTACGAGAGAAACTGCGTTTCTGAAGCATCAGGGTTTTCACTGTGGATCGCAAATGTTTTAATTCATCCTTGAGAGAATTTTAACCTGCTTCTGATGGGCTTTCTTTGGTGTGAATACTTTCTATGTCGTTTTGATATTCACACCTTCAGAAGAATCTTGTTGCATATTTCTAGAAACGTAAAGACTTTCTTTGGTGCGTGGTGCAAATGTATTTTAAATAGACTCTTGAGAAAATGATACATATTCTAAACCTCTGGAAGCATATAACTGGTGGTCACCAATGGTTTTAAGTTCTATTACGAGGAGAAAATGTATTGCACGGTTTCTGACATGTGGTTTTCAGCCAGATTAATACACATGCGCAAATCATCACTAACGCCGCCAGAGGAATACGCGTATGCGCCATTTACAAACCACCAAGGCTGCTGGTGAATACTCTGTCTTTTAATGCTACCGCATCAAGAATAACGCTTGCATATTTCTGAGCGGGAGGCACTGCGTTGGATTACCGTTCAAATCAACAACCAGGAGAAAATGTATTGCACGTTTCACAATAACGGTATGAACCATATATTCGTTGCCGCTGTTATACCACTGAGAGAAACGCCCGTGACTCTTTACCAATAAGATTACAGCTTCATACCTGGAATGATAATCGTTTGCATCCCGGCGACTACAGCGTCTATTTCTTGCGGGAATTCTCCTGCGGTTCTTCGACTGAATAAAGAAAAATGCTTTGTGCGTATCGGTCGGGTTTTCGTTTACGTCCGTTCCTGAATAAAAAATTTCGTGGCCGCCCCATACTAAACCCTGATTTTTTACTGGACAGCGCCTCAATGAATCCAGGTTTAAGTTCATTCGGTTAATGAGATAAATCAGGTGTTATCTTCTTTATTCGTTTCTCGAGGGATGTTGAGGATGGCTTTAAGCTTCCCAGTTCAATTCGGCTTCCGAACTTTTCATGTAGTCGAAAGTAATTCTCTATATAAATAAATAGCTTTAGAATAATTGCTGTGTTTCCTAAACAGCTGGATGAACCGTTTGATGGGCAGTTAAATGCAATACACACTGGTAAGCTTGGTCAAATCTTGGAGGACTTCAAGGAGTTTAGACTAACGTATTGAAAAGAAAAGCTACAAAAAAGCACAACCAAAATGAATTGTTCCCAATTGAAGGGTTGCTTGAATATATCTTTTATTGGTTTAAATTAACTTCAGATCTAGAACACCAATAGCTATAGTAGTAAACTCAATGTTTAAAACGCTCTAAAGTATGGGCAAAACTAGAAATATTCTAATTTCACACATGTCACAAATGCCTTCTATGTTGAAGATTCAACCCTTTTCTAGCGCTTCCAATTTTCTTTCAGGTATGACAGCAAGATTCAGGTATATCTTCAAATAATATTAGCAAATTTCTAATTAAAAGAAGAGAATTTGGTAACAAGTGTCGTCCACGTCATAACAATTAGTTCAAAGAGGTCAAATCCTTAAACAGCCTCATTAATTTGCTTCTAAATTGCAGTGAATTAATAAAAATGCAAAATAGTAGTCGATGGAAAAGAATAATTGGTGATAAGACTTATAGCTCATTGGTCAGTTTGAACTCAAACCGTTGATACAGAATGGCCAGAACATTGACTATAGTTAAGAAATCAACGTCAAAATCACTGTTCTGGACGACAATACAATTTGGGTTTTTTTTTCAGGTGAGCGCAATTCAATCAGCAAAGTCATGTGAAGAGGCAGGAATTTCGTGTTGAATCCTTTGAACACGTTCGAGATATTTTAAAATCAAGGTACTGGTACGAATAAAAATTAATTGTCCAATGTATATTTATAATTTTATTTAATGCATTCATCAATATTAATCAATTTAAACATAAATTGCTTTTTATAAAGATAGTTGGATAATGGAAATTGCCTAAATGAATATCATGCGATCAATGATTTAGATCATTTGGTCGTAATTTATTTCCGGTGAGTGGCTTTATAAAACTCAAAAGGTGCAGAACAGACAGAACTCTTCCTGAAAGAGATCATCGACAACTGTTCGTTGATGATCAGTCTAAAAAAATAATTCACTACAACTTCATAGCGATAGGTGAAAAGGGAAAAAAAATTTCAAGCAGTCAGTTAAAGTCATATTTATAATATCGCCGCCTTAGTGCGCTGATCAGATGTAAAACCTTGATAATTTTAAATCAAAATGTCCATGAAAATAATTTGTAACCAAACTATATTAGATTTTTAAGCTCGTTGAATTTCTTGCCGTTTAACCTTTCATATTTATTAAAGTTTAAAAATAGTAACGTCTTAAAATCAGCTAAGCTTCAGGGCCCTCGCGAAAAAGTAGACTTTTTAGCCCGGCAATTTACTTTCTGTATCAGAGTGGAAAATTATTTTTTCTAAAAAGTAAAGCATCAGATTAATCCTCTGCATTTCTTAAGTTACCTTCATATTCTACAAGTGAAAGCTATCAAAATATGTAAAATTTCCACCTAGTTCAAATGAATGTGCTGGCACTTTTTCAATTATTGTTACAAGCTCATTATAACTGCCTTTTTGCCTTATGAATTTCAACAGGTGCAGAAGCCCTAAATTTGGATCCAGTCGATGGTTTCTAGAATGGCGGTTTTCAAATAAGATACTGGGTTAAAGACACACTTACAAAAATTTTGTGTTTCAGTTGGTGAAAGTTTCCGATCGTTGGTATAAAGATACTCCATTGTCAAGTAGTAAGGAAGCTAGGAAATGAATGTACTTAGGTCAGAATAATCATGATGTTGGGCAATTCAAAGATTCATCATAAACAGACCTCGATGTAGCTACAATTATTACGCTTCTAAAGAAAATGAATGATCATCCAATACTGTCATATACTTTTGGTACGAAAGTGAGTATAGAGAATATGTGAAATAAGTGTTTGAAACTTCTCCTGCAAAAATTTGCAATGGATCAGTTTGGTTCGATTTAGACGCTATCTATGAAGAAAGTGTAATCCCAAATATTCTTTTTTATCTGTTCGAACGTTTTTTAAAAACCTGGATTTTTCGTAATTCACCTTCCTTGGTAAACATCATGAACAAAATAAAACAATGAAGAATAAAAAATAAATTAAACTGATTATTTCATGCAGTAAACGAATCACCTTCATACGCCACTAATTTAAATTAACCTCAAACCCGTTACAACCTTGTGTAAAACGTGTTGTCCCACCAAACACTTATTCTTTGAATAATGGTACTGAATAAAACTGAAAAAAAGGTAACCAGCTTTGAAAAGAATTCTCAAAATGGCGGGTGGTTTAAATCAACGAAAATTTGGTGTTGCAGTTCAGAAACATGAATAAAGGTGAGAGTAGAGTGGTCAAAAATATAAAATATATAATGGAACGATATTTCTCAAAATTAATGAAACAGGTTTTTAGGTGAAAAATAAATGTTAATTTTAATCACAGATGTACTCTTCACTGGTTCTAAACTACTTATGTCCATACCATCAGCTGAAATCCTTGCAGGTGCCCACATCTGGAAGGGAATTATTGAAATCCCAGAGAAAAAGGGGCGTCTTATTATGAGATTTTATAAATCCGGCAGATTTTAATATTTTTTTTTTAGGATGAGTACCCACTGTGATTAGGTGATACCGGTTTGATATTATATAGTCTAATAAACTAACGCTTTTCCATAAAGTAACAGTTTACCGATTTTTCCGTTTGTTTCAAAATTTCAAAAATACATTTCTATTCAAGGGCAAAATATCTATGTATCAATTTTACTTTCTAATAAATATAATTAATTTAATTAAAAGGTTTTTTTTTCTAATTGAGAAAGACCAATAAGTATATTTCTGTTTCATTTTCTAATTAAATATTTGACAATCAAAGGTTATAGTTAATTTGAGAGAAGTAATTTAAATTTTGTCAGATGACCCTTCAAATGTTGGACAAAAAAAACTATTTGTGTTTTCAGTTATAATTTTTCTTTTTCGATATCTTTTTTGTATGTTGTGAAAGTTAATGATTTTCAAGTTTCAATTTCTCTGCACATTTGACTTTAAAATATTTTTTCCTCAAATAAATGCTAATGAAATCATAAGTCGAAAACATATAATTCTGGTCTAAGGCCATAGATTCTTTCTCTCCACTACCAAAGGTAGTGATTATAAATTTTCTGTAGTTATCATCGTGGTAATTCTTAAATATGATAACTTTGACAGTATTTGACAAATTTTATTTCTCTAAGAACAAGTCACATGATTTCGAACATTATCTCATACTGCTGGAGAACCATCTGGGGAGTTGATAAATTTCTCCATATTGATGAGACTTAGTTTAAAGAAGAAACATCATGAAATGCAAGTTCAGAACCAGTCTTAGTTCTGCTGTTTGTGTTTGGTGGAAAGATTGAAAAAGTCCTCATTATCAGTCAGTTTTCACCTTTGTTCTAGGAGTTAATGGGAAGAAAAGATGTCTGAAATTTACAAATTTGAAACTCTTAAAATCTGTGCATCGAATGTAGAATATATTTTTTGTTTTCAAGAGAAAAGCTGAGAATCAACATACGATGTTTTCATCTTCCATATTTTGGATTTTTTTCTATCGTTTGAAGAACATGATTAAATTTTATCCGGTTTTCTTCTCGACACGCGACACCGGTTGAAAAAATCATTTATTGTTTCTTGTTTTAATCCCATACCAAAAAATGCCCTTGTCGTACAACATCTTAAATTTTTTACGAAAATTTCATATGTTCATATCTTAAACATCTTCTCACGATAACTCTTGCGATGTCTGATGGACATATCATAGAACCTTTTCTGGAATTAACGCGCTGGAACTTTTCGCGCCGGAAAATTTCGTGCGATATTGTTCCATTAATTGTGCGTATCTTCGTCGGTCATATGGCTTTTGATCCATGATAATATTCATTTAAACCATGTTAACATTCTATCACTCGTAGAGATGCTGGTTTGAAGGTTAAATCTTTCTAATTCATTTTGTTGTTACGTATTCTCAAATTTTGTGGCACGAAAATTTCGGTCATGGATCTACTTCGTTTTGGATAACATTCTAATTTGTTGTCAATTTTTACAAAGTTCGCCCGGCTACCAGAATGTTTATGTTGTTACACGCTATCAACAGAAATATTATTTTTTTGTGAAAGCACATCTGACAATAATTGTGTTCAAAATCTGTATCCAGATTGTTCTTCTTTTTTATCTGTAACAAGATGATGACAGATGAAGAAAGCATCATTATCAAAGAGATCAAAAAAAAAGCTTCAATCCGATGCTGCCACTGTACATTAAAATTACAGTTTACTTCATAAGAAAACCGTTACATTTACAATTTGCTTCTCTATTTTAGACAGTGTCGTGATTAGGTAAAAGTCTTCTGAAAGAAAATGTAAGCTTAAATTCTTTGCAGTTTCATTAACAAATGAAACAAATTAAAGATAAAATAGAACATCTCGTTTTATCAATAATTGAGATGTGTTCAAGAACAAACGATCGTAAAAAATGTTGTAATTTCGCATAATTAAAGCGATTGCATCAGTTTAATGTATGAACATAAAACATGAAAAGAATACTCACTGCCGTACGCAATTTGTGACATCCTCTTGGGAAATGTCACAGAGACACACAAACTGGGCCATTATCATCTTCATGAAAAGAGATAAACAAACGCATTCTTCGTTTATAAAAATGTTTTGTACTAAGATCAAAAAAAAGAAAAACTCATCTTCGGAATACTCGTTGTACCGTCATAAAAAAAGTGAAATTCCCTTCGAAATAATTAGATTAAAACAAAAAATAACAACATTTAACGCCATCCTTCGAGGAAGGAAAAACCTAAGAATGAAAAAAAATGTGAGATGTCATGAAACCACTGAAAATATCTGTTCATACCAAGCTTAAAATAAGTTTTTAATTTTTTTTTTAAAATCATAAATGTTCATGGCAAACATAAATAAAAAAAAAAAATCTGAAGCAGGAATGATCAATGGTTTCTCTTATTAATATAAATAAATTGATATAGAAAAGAAAAACTCTCTTTTGTACAACAGTTTTCTAAAAATAAAACAAAAATACAAAGATTTTAGAATAATTAGTTTGAAAATCCTATGTACATTATCTTAGTAGATTTCGTGCACATTTTCACTTGCAAATTAATTCTATAAAAAAAAATCCTTTTCAAAGTGCTTAGAATTAAATTTTCTGCGGGCAAAATTTAAAACCCAATCATCACAGCTAAAATTTTAAAGCAAAACAACTTGCCTCTTTTCATCTGTTTAGTATAATGAGTAAAAAATTGTTTTAAATCAAAAAGGGCTCAATAAATAATTATAATACACTCCATCCTCCATGGTTAATTTTATTGTTTTGTATAAATCTTCGTTCAATAATGTTT
>BMAW01075468.1:0-15610 GCA_019974015.1 Nephila pilipes
AGAATTTTTGAAATAACACCACTATTTAAAAATACTTTTTAATTATATATATTTATTTAGAAATTGTAATGAAGTAATTTATTACTTATTGGTCAAAATACAATCGTTCATTTCATATTTGTATAGCATTTCTGGTGACTTGATTTAATAAAATTCACACTTTTACCAGTCAAGCTAAAAAAAAAGTTTAAAAGGGAAAATATAAACTTTACATTAGGATTTAATTTATGTTTTGGAATTTATATAGGTAAAATGAGAATGAAACACACACTTTTAAACTCTGTGTTTTCCGAATTGTGTTACAAGTTCCAACTGTTTCATATACAAATAACCGATTTCTTGCGAGGTCCTACTAATAATTTGTGAACATTAATTTCTTCCAAAAGGAATGATTTTCTGTTTCATAGTCTGAGGAATAGGCATATATTATCTTATAGTGTAGGAAATATATGATACATCAAATTTCCATATCTAAGAAAAATTGAATATCTACATTACATTTAATGACTTTTTTAGTTGTTCAATGTGAACGAAATATTTCCATTTCCCATTAGAAAAAGTCTCAAAATGTTTTTTTTTTTATATATTTATTTATCTTTATTTTTTTATTTTGTGGTATTTTTGTGATTTATTCTATATCAAGACATCTGGTGTACAGGATTTCTTAAAATGAATTTTTAATCTTATTCTTTTCTTCCAATTTCTTACAGTTTTGCTCATCAAAAATTTGCATTCATAATGTATGTCCTAAATGTATTAATAATTATTTGATTACAGTCTTGATATTCATGACAAAATGTTTAATTTTTATATTCAAATTTCTCAAGGATTAATATTCTCCACTGATTAATTAATATTGTACTGAGATATTCCCACACTAATGGGATATAAGACGAACACCTTATCATGGAATATCTCTCTGTACCAATTTGTAAGGTTAGAGATTAAATTATTGTTCACGTGATCCAATTTATCAAATTCTGTTTATATGGTGTTGTTGGCCACCTAAGCACTGCAAAACCTGTACTTCATTTTGAGCATTTTCATTTTCCCAACTGTCTAAAACTTTTGATATCGACTTATATTACCTAAAGAAATAGATGCGTAGTGAGTTGGTTGACAAAGAGATGATTGTACTTCAATAGCAATTCTCAGATACCGGTAGTGTCCCTTACACACGGAATATTGCTGATGGAGAAACAACACGCTAATTTTTTTTCTCCCTAAACCATTCTGAATATGAACTTATGTTCTACTTTTCTTGTTTCTGTCCTAATAAATAAAAATATTTTTATACATATTTCTGCATTTCTTATACTGTTAAAATCATATAAAACCCCCTATAACCCTATACCCCTGTGCACAACTCTTGTTAACTACTCGGAAAGCTTTATTTTTCGGATCAACTCTATCTTCGAGCTAAATGTTTAAAGTTGTTTGTAACTATTCTATTTCTTAATTTTTTACTTTTAAATTTTTTCACACACAATATTTAAATTGCAATTAATTCAAAATGCAGTTCTGGGCGGAAGAAGCCGATATTATGCTCAAAAAGGTCAAATCTGATATGGAGATTAAGAGCATAAACCTTAAGTGCTGCAGTGAAATCTCGTCAAATACCTTATATTTGATAATAAAAGCACATTGAATTTATCAATTTCACTTTCTTAATACCTAAAACGGCGCTAAAAAAGGGTAGCCGTTTGCATTGAAAAGACAGGTTATAAGTTGTCGGAAAATGGAAACTTACGAGTATCGTCTAGGGTTTTTTTTATTAATAGAAATAAATGAGATTATAAGAGTTACATTAATTAAGTTGAATTATATAATGCTTCATAATTCTTATTTATTGAATGGTTTTAAAATATTAATAAATATACATGTTATCACTGGAAAATTTCTATCACTGTCCTATATTTCTCGAAAACAACTTTATCCGAATAATAATTACTTTTTAATCAAAGAAAGTTTTAAACTGTATTTGCGCCAAAGAATATTTTATTTTCTTCATGATTACGTTATTGTGAATCCTGAAAAAAAATTCTTGGTTCTTATCTATCCGTTTTTATGAAACGTCTTTAATTACAATTTTGTTAAAGAAAGAAATGCTGTGGACTTGATCGGTAATTGTTTCTCATAATGTGTAACTAAATTAAAAAGTTCAGCATAGAAACATTTTTCGACGTAATTACTTTAAAACATTTAATACTTTAAATGTCACATTGAAAAGTCATATGTTAATTAGAATAGCTGTTATTCCATAAAAATACAATTAAAAACATTGAAATACCACTTTAAATCTCGGCGATTGTGTGTGTCCCTAGGAAACGAAATATTGATGATGGAGGAAGAATGTGATGATATATATGATGAACTAATGCCATTTTAACATATATTATATTATTATTTTTCTATTTTTAAATAGAAACAGTAGTTTAAGAAAGTCTCTAAGTTTTTTAAGATAATAGCACTTGAACAAATTTTCAACAGCTTCCTTTCAGACTTTCTTTTAAAACCTAAATCCTTCGCTTTATAAACTTCTATTCTGTTTTTTTTTTTTTTTTTTTTTTTTTTTTTTCTTATCCAAAATATCCCTTTTTCTCTAAATATACAGCGTAAATATTCTTATTTATCAACATTTTAGATTTCATATAAAAATAAGCATCTGAAATAACACTATTATTTAAAATAATGGTTTCTTTCTTTATTCCTATATGCAATGGGTTTGTAGAAATATGAGGCTCGCTTCTTTATTTATAAACAGAGAAGACTCGTGTTATGTTATTAAGATAATTGAACAGCTAGCTTCAACAAATCTAACGCTTATAGAGTCTTTTATTCATTCCAGGTGGCGCTACCAATCCATTGATTTTGGTATACAGCTTAATAACAACAGCACTCTTCAGTGCTATTTCCGAAACACTTTACCTTTCTCCTCTGACACTAACGGATACCGGCAATGAAAACGAACAACAACCTGCATAACGAAATGGACTATAAGGATGACTCCAGATCCACAATCTCTTCCTTATCAGCCAATTCCTTCGACACTAGCTTCATCTGTGAAAGAAAACAAAAAATCTTTAACAAAATTAATAATCTTCCCCCTCCAATTATGCTTAAAATAAATCAAAATTACGGACAACACTTAAAAGAATTAACAACTGAAATCCCCAATCTACGTACTCATCTTTCAGGCGAATACATTAAACTTTATACCAATAATTTCAAAGAATACGGAAATCTTAATAATGTACTAAAAACCAAACCTTATGAAGTCTAAGTAATTGAAAATAAAATTCCTCGCGCTTTGAAAATTGTTATGAAAGGTTTACCTAGAAATACGGACATAAATGATACTTTTGAAGAGTTCGAAGAACTAGGATTAAAACCAACAAATGTCAACCAGTTAATAAACAGACGAACAAAGCTTTCTCTTCCTAAAGCTTCTTCTTCCAATTGATAATTATAAAAATAACTACACAATGTTACAACCGCAATAAATTCAATCACAGAGCACAAAACTGTCATATGATTCCACGATACATCAAATGCTCAAGTGCACACCCCACCCGCGACTGCCAAATTAAAAACAAACCTGAAGAAATCATTTGTATTAAACGCAACTCAAAAGGAGATTCCGCTTCATACAAAGGATGCAAACTCTTCCCCCAACCCCCTAAAGGCTCACATAATAAAAACAATTCTGCACAATATAAAACCATCAGAGAAGATATCACTTTTGTATAAGCAGTAGCTTTTCCCCCACAGATGGCACTGCCTATTAAGGAAACGCCAAAAACACGTAAAAAATACTCCTCATTACTACAATGAAAGTAAAAATCAAATCCCAGTTAACAACACAATACAGGCAACAGACCAACTTAAAGGCCTTGCTGAAATCATCGCTCTTTTACTAGGACTTCTAATTAATTTACCAAAACTTTAAGCACCTCAAAGCAACATTCAACAATGATGAATGAATGCAACACCACTGTTTTTAATATTGCAATTCATATTCATATATATAAATTTATAAATTTCAATTTATGCAATATTCTTTTTGCATTCTCATTTCCGATTAAAGCTTCCTAAACAATATCGATTTTTTTTTACTGTACTTACGTGCATGAGGTGACGGTTTTAACACTTTTATTAAATTGTTAGAGCATATCCGATGCATCACACTTACACAGAGCAGTATGTTTTGAATTGGATTTTGACTTCTACTACATCTATCTCTGTGAAATGAAGTTTGGTACCTACATAAATAGTTCGTTCGATCAACGAAAAACAGTAGTTAAAATTCCATTAATTCAGAAAAGTTAAAATTATGGTGGATCGAAGATTCGTCTTTCACATTATCTTAAACATCAAGAAATATTGTGTGCGAAGGTGGAGAACTTGGAACAAGGTTTAAATCATATCAAAAAGTTAAAAATTTCATAAAATCTAGAGATTTTAACTACTGGCAAATTGTTCAGTTTAAAGTGAATGTAACACTGATTTTTGATAGTATACACAGGTACGTGGGCTATTTTGCACTAAGTTTTTAAATATTATCTGGGACTTGAATTAAAGAAATATTCCCGTTCTGACTCAGTAAGAATTTAAATAATGTCTTTTGTTTCGTACAACTTGTGTACAAGAATTATACTTCCCTATCGTTATTACAAAACATTTATATGAGTTTAAATATAATAGTTAAGTGAAGATCAGATACAAGCAAGCACGCATGAGTTAAAGCATTAAATGTAAGCAAGTTTTATTGGGAAATCATTTTAAACTTTTGAGTGTTTCTATGTAACTCGAGCAATGATTGAGAAACTTTCGTTACGCAGCACTAGAAGTAACGTTCGTGAGGAAAGAGAGAATTTTTTTTACGACAGTTGAAGGTTTTCGTAGCATGGGAGCAGTAAAAGTAGTTTAATTCGGAATACTCTAAGCATTTTAACCAAAAAATAAAATTTTGTTGTGTTTTAAATGTATTGTCACTCATTTCCCTATTACTTCGAATGACAAGCATACATTACACTGGCAAATTCTGCTAGGATATAGAGAATTTAGTGTTTGTTCAGAATTTTGAGAAAATTCAAATTCCATTGTTAAGCGAAACACAAAGTCTTTCCTAGTGAGAGGTAAATAACAGAGGACTTGCAATTCATCGCTCAAGAAATGGGCATCGAAAATGTTTGGAACACGTCATTCGCTTCATGGAAGGATGTAATTTAGAAATCTGTAGCGTATGAGGAAGAGTATGTAAAAGAATTGATCAATACACATATGTTTACGCATTTGTAGAAGGAAGAAGACTTGTAATAGTAATTAATTAAATAAAATCTCAAGATTTAAATCAGCGGCAATTCTTTGCCTTTCTCAGTGAATGTAACACTGATTTATTTCGGTCACTCATAGTGTACTGAGGTATTTTGGTAATTTGTTCGAACGAGCTTAATTTAATCTGGTTTCAAAAAAGAAATATGCAATTTCTTATTCAATATAAATGAATATATAAGATACAACATAGATACAAGATTTATCTTTAATGATCCAAATAATGAAATGCTTGCATGACATGAATTACAATTTTTTTGAAATCAAAGACCATTACAAACAATTGCAAACGAGTTGAAGCATTCAAGCTTAAGCAATTTCTAATGGAAAACCATTTAAAATATGAAACTCTAACACTTTTTCCTACATGTTAAATGATCAAAATAACTTTGAGTGCAACTGCATCGTTCAAAATTACGCAGAAAAAGCAGTAAGTCGTATGGATACATTAGTTTCAAACAAGATTTACTGAGATTATTTTATTTAAAAATAAATTTTCTTTGCTCTCTTCAAATTATTCAATCCTTATGTAATAAGTACCAATGAAATTCAAATGGAGTAAATTGAGATACAATGTATATCAGAATTATTGTTGAATATTCAGTTAGAAAAGCGTTCCAGAGTATTATAAATATTTATCTGCCAGGATTGAAAACTCTCGAGAACGTGCATATGAGATTGTTTCTGTGATTGGAACTACTTAACAGCGGGAGTAGTTATTTTCACTTGAGAAAGAATTATTAAGTCTCCCATCAGATCTAGAATTTCTGACCTTCACATTTGGTGAAATTCGACAATAATCGTGTTGAAAGAAAATTTCTCCCAATGTAGAAGTAAAGGTAGGAGGAAGGAGATGTCAATTGGGAAGGGAGAATATTAAAATTAACAGTGTTCATGATTCCATTTACCAAAATACTTTTCGAAATATAAATATTTTTCCCCTGAAAATTCATTTTATAGTTCGTCACTTTCCTTCTGCTCTGGAAACTTAAACATTCTCAATCAGGCTCGTGTTTGCAGTTTCAGTTTCATAATCTAATGTTATGCACTATTTGTTTCTATAAACATTTAAGCACATCATTGAATCTTTATTTATTGAATGGTTTTAAAATATTTATGAATATATATGTTATTACTAAAGAATGCATTTCAACGTCTTATATTTCCAGAACAGAACTTTATGCAAATAATAATTACTTTATTATCAAAGGAATAAATACGAATTACATTTGAAGAAGAATTAAATAAGTGTTTTTATATTGTTTTTTTTTTCCTTAATCGTGTTTGTGCATTTGAGCTCTATTTAAAAAAATAAGTAATCTATTTTAAGAGTTTACACAAAACTATATTTTCCAGAGAAAGTTTTAAACTGTATTTGCACCAAAGACAGACAAATTTTCTTAATGATTTTATAATTCTAAAATTTGTTATTGGTTACAATCTTTTTGGTGTTATGAAGCTAGTTTAATTTAATATTTTTCTTATAAAAGGGACGATGTAATCTTGATCAATAATTGTTTCTAATAATGTCTAACTAAATGAAAAATGCAGCATAAAAATATTTAATAATTTAAGAGTCCGATAGAAGAGTGTTAAGATTATTGGAGTAGCTAAAATTCCGCAAAAATACAACTAAAACATTGACACACCACTTTAAATCTCGAAAATCACTTGTGTCCATTACAAATGAAATATTGCTTCTGGGAGAATAATGTGATAATAATTTGAATACTGTACTGTCGTTTTAATATATAATATTAGTTTTGGATTTATAATTAAAAACAATAGCTTACGAAAATACCTCTAAGTAGCTGAAAATAATAATACTTGATATGCTTTTCCAATAGCTTCCCATAAGACTTTGTTTAAAAAGCTAAAGCCTGCCCTTTATGAATTTTTATTCCGTTTTATGTTTCTGACCTAAAATACCCAAATATACATTGTAAATATTCTTATTAATGGAAATTTTGTATTTCATGCAAAATAAGAATTTGTAAACACCACACACAGTTCAAAAGATAAAGCAAATCTAATAGCAAATCATTTCCAGAGTCAATTTACAATCAATAGAACACCTTGCAATGACTTTCATACAAATAAAGTAATCGAATGCATAGAAGACTACTTCCGGCAAAATCCTGAAAATTCAACTCCTCCTCTTACAAGCCCCCAGGAAATTAAAGAAATAATACTAAAACTTGATAACAACAAAGCACCGGGAGAAGATCAAATAAAAAATATTGCATTAAAAGCACTCCCTCAAAATGCAATAACCTATATTACTAAAGTTTTGAACAAAAGCATCCTCTACAACCCTTTCCCTTTACCATGGAAGCCAGCCATAATAACCGTAATACCTAAACCTGGAAAGGACCACAAACTTCCTGAAAATTATCGTCCAATCAGTCTAACCAGCTCCTTGGGCAAAATATTTGAAAAAATAATCCTAAAAAGAATTGAAAGTCATTGCGAGGCAAACAATATCATCCCAAATTATCAGCATGGTTTCCGCGCCCAAACTTCCACATCACACCAACTGATGCGTGTAACAAATACAATCACAAAAGGATATAACACCAATAAGGTCACCGGTGGCATTTTTCTAGACATCAGTAAGGCTTTTGATCGTGTATGGCACGAAGGCCTACTCTACAAGATGATTCACCTGGGTTTTCCAAATTACATCATATGGTTAATAAAAAGCTACCTAGAAAATAGATCATTTAAAGTCAAGTTAAATCAAGTAATCTCTGATCAAAAACCAATAAACTCGGGCACCCCGCAAGGGGGGCATATCTCGGCAATTTTATTTTCTATCTTCCCCTGTGACATCCCAGGTATGGAAGACATCAAAATATGCCTATTTGCTGATGACACAGCAATTCTCACCCAACATAAAAGATCAAAAAACGTAAAAATCAAACTTCAAAAGTACCTCCAACTCTATGAAAAATGGCTGGAAAAATGGAAAATCCAGGTGAACACCGATAAATCACACGCAATCCTATTCAAGAAAAGAAAAATCCTTCCAATTCCGGAATTGAAACTCCATAACAAGATAATTAACTGGACCGAGCAAGTGCAGTACCTTGGAATCACCTTAGATAAAAAAAAATTAAACTACGACGTTCATTGCAACAACATAATCAAAACATATTGGAAAAAAATACTTCGCAGTCCATCACCTCCTCAAGAAAAGAAGTGCTTTGTCTATAGATAATAAGCTACTCATTTACAAAATGATCCTAAGACCTTCCTTATTATATGCATGCAGCATCTGGGGATGCACAACCAAAAAGAACATACAAAAGCTACAATATGTGCAAAACAAGTCACTACGAAGAATTGTATGAGCACCAATTTTCTTTCCTCTCAGAATACTCCATCAAGAACTAAATATGACAACAATCACCGAAGAAATAACCAAACAAGCCAAAAAGTTTTATGAAAAAATTCCCAACCATGATAACCCCACTATCAGAGGACAGAAAAAATATCTAAGAATCACAGGAAGACATCCATACCCCCACCAATCCATGGATAGACAAGAAATCATTAAACAAGAATCTGCTTAAATTATTCAAAAAATTAAGTACTGTATAGCATTTCCTTTCATTTTTTCATATTCCTACTTTCTGAACTTCACTAGTTCCTCCCACCAACTTCCCCCGCCTCTACCCTACCAACTTGCCAACTACCCTCTCCCTTTCTACTCCACCCAACTCCCCTACCTACCTCCCCATCACACTACCCACTTCTCTCTTCCCCTACTCCGGGGACTGAACTGCGATTCGCTCAGCGAAAAGCACTCACCCTCACCCTCTCCCACCGATCCTTACCCCCTTACCGGCCACACTCTTGACTTCTCCCGCAGATTGGGACCTTCATTTTTTCGTCCCTCGTTTTCTACCGATTTCTCCGGAAATCGGCTACTTTACTACGCTTACCTCTCCCAGATTTTTTCCCTATA
Organism: Nephila pilipes; assembly: GCA_019974015.1. Taxonomy (NCBI): domain Eukaryota; kingdom Metazoa; phylum Arthropoda; class Arachnida; order Araneae; family Nephilidae; genus Nephila; species Nephila pilipes. The sequence continues at coordinate 9,305 of BMAW01075468.1, forward strand.
GATTTTCTCACTATATAACAGAGAAGAAGTTTTAGGATATAAAACTGGTCCTCTAAAAAGAATATATTCCAGGTGGAACCCTCGACGATTAGTCTACATAGTCGAATAGGAAGATAAGTGTGGTCACGTTGGAATGTGGAAGTGAGTACGGAGAGAAGCGAAGCGAACAAAGAAGTAGTAATAATCTGTTGTTCTGTTCGTCTGAAATTTCACTGACTGCAACGTAAATACATAAGCAGCACTTTTCAGTGCTGTCTTGCGAGGGAACCCTCCAAAATTTCCTTAACACCCTTCAGCGACCATGGCTTCGAATTTCGACAATCAGGATATGGAACATAGCGACGAATCAAAATCATCTTCACCATCTCTCTCTCTGAAGGCTACCCCACCCACTGCATCAGAAGAAGAGAAATTGAAAATTAAATTGCAGCCTGTGCAAAGATCAAAGAAGGCTACAAAAATCAGCTTGCTCTATTCAACTCCTTTAATTATGACACGGAATGCCAGGAATACACTGAAACTCTAAACCGGATTTTGGAAAAAGAAAATCAACTTAAACAACTGGATGGTGAGTACACTTCTTTACCGCCTTGCGATACTGCTGGGTGCCCTGTCCATCATACTCCCCCTTCCTCTCCAATTAGAAATTCACACAAACGGAAAGATGTTGACGGCTTTCTCACTCTCCCCCCCCAAAAAAAAACGGTTAAGAAACTAAATTTGATCCCTTCATTTAACTTACCTCTGCAAACTCAAAATAAATTTGAAAAATTAATTTTAAAAGAAAATCCAAAACCATCGAATGAAATCGGAAATCCCATTCAATCAAAGGCAACTAATATAATCTGACAAATCTGAAGAACTTGCCTCCACCCATAATGCTTAAAATTACCAAGAATTAACAAAGGAAATGCCAAAATATTGAACCAGACTGTCTGGAGAATATATAAAATTATACACCGACACATTTGAAGAGTACCGGCAATTGACAAACTCCTTATCCAATAAACCATTCGAATACTATATTATCCAACCAAAAAATAATAGACCAATTAAAATTGTTATTAAAGGTCTTCCGCGTGATACAACAATAGAAGATATTCAAGAAGAGCTCGAAGAACTTGGATTCATTCCTACAAAAATTAACCAACTGATTAATAGGCGAACTAAGCTTCCACTTCCAATCTTCACGGTTACCCTCCCCAGAAATGAACTAAACCCAAAAATCTACGATATCAATAGACTCTGCTATATATACATCACCATAGAAACTTATAAAAGCAATCAAGTCACACAGTGCTTTAACTGTAATTTCTTCCATCACAGTTCGCAGAACTGTCATATGGCCCTTCGATGTTTGAAATGTTCCGGCGCCCATCCCACCAGAGAATGCACCATTAATGGCAAAATAGAAGACATCACCTGTATCAATTGTGGTGCTAAAGGCCACGCAGCATCCTACGGTGGCTGTAAATCTTTCCCAAAACCTTCAAAAGGATCTATAGTCAACAAAAAGATCATAATCAATAACCCTGTTCGAGAGAACTTTTCATATGCAAATGCCGCCTCTAACACTCGACTTTGCAGGGTCATATTGTTAAACTCAAAACGGCACTCAGTCAGAGCAGCCGTGAATGTTCGAAAGAAAATTGTTGAATGGGTTGACAATGGAACATTTACTGATATCGTCTAGGTTTCATTATTTTTTTTTTTTAGAAAATTAATCACGTGTACGAATATATCTCTGTTAAATTGATGCAGCATAACGTGATATTATAGCTCAATTAATTTTTACGCGCATGAGGGAATGGTTTTAACATGTTTATGTAATTGCTACAGTTATTTCCGAACCATCACACTGCAAGATGCTTTGAATTGGATTTTGACTTCTACTAAATCTGTCTCTGTGAGATGAAATAGTGTAGCTACTTGAGGATATCGTTCGATCACCGAAAAACAGTAGTTAAAATTCCATTAGAGCTGAAAAGTTAAAGTTATGGTGAAACAAAAATTCGTCATTCACATTGTCTTACACATCAAGAAACATTCTATGCGAAGGTGAAGAGCATGGACCAAGGTTTAAATTGTATCAAAAAGTTAATAATTTCATAAAATCTAGAGATTTTAACTAGCGGCAAATCTTTTAATTCTTAAGTGAATGTAACTCTGATTTTTAATATTATACCGAGGTACGTTGGCTATGTTGCTCCAAGTTTCTGTATGTTTTCTGGGATTTAAATTAAGGAAATATGTACCTTCTTACCCATTAAAAATTGAAATAATGTCTTTTGTTTTCGTACAACTTGCGAACAAGAATTATACTTCGCTATCGATAGTACAAAACACTTCTGTGAGTTTAAATATAATAGTTAAGTGAACATAAGATTAAAACAAGCAACTATGTATGAGTTAAAGGATTTAAATGTAAGCGGATTTTATTGGGAAAGCATTTTAAATATGAATTTTGGTATGTTCCCCTCCTCTCCGAGCAACGATTGAGAAGCTTTCACTACGCGGCGCTGTCTGTATCGCTCTCGAGTAAGGAAAAATAGAGTTTTTTTTACAGCAGTTGAAGGTTTTCATAGCATAGCAGCTGTAAAAGCGGGCCGATTTTGGATTGCTACAAGCATTTTCACCTTAAAATGAAGTTTGATATGTTTTGAATGCCATAACTCATTTCTCTATACCTTCGAACTAAAAGCAAACTTAACTCTGACGTACTCTCCTAGGGTATAGTGAATTTTGAGTTTGTTCATAATTTTGTTTAAATTCTAATTCCGTTGCTTTGCGAAACAATCAAACCGGCGAACTGAGCTTCGCTACCATTCTTTATGGTCACCTTACCTAGGAGGGAAACTAATCAAAAATTTTTTGATTTAAATAAAATCTGTTATATGTCAATTGCAATAGATAATTATAAAAATAACACAACTACATAATGTTACAACTGCAGTAGATTAAACCACAGAGCACAAAACAGTCATATGATTCCACGATGCATAAAATGCTCTGGTGCCCATCCCACCCACGAATGCCATATCAAAAATAAAATCGAAAAAATCGTTCCTCTTCATACAAAGGATGCAAACTATACCCCAAACCCTCTACAGGTTCACATAATAAAAACGATTCTGCACAAAATAAAACCATGAGAGATTTCACTTTCGCTCAAGCAGTAGCTTCTTCCCCATAGATGGCGCTGCCTACTAAAGAAACCCCAAAAACACATAAAAAGACTCGTATTCATTATAATCAAAGTAAAAACCATAATCCAGTTAACAATATAATACATGCAATAGACGAACTTAAAGGCCTTGCAGAAATTTTCGCTCTTTTACCTGGACTTTTAATTAATTTGCGAAAAATTCAAGCAGATAAAAGCAACGCGGCAAAGAAAACAATACAAGTTCTAATTGATGAGTGAATTACACACCACTAATTTAGTTATTAAAATTATGCTTTTATATATACTTATTTAAAAAAAATATCAACATTCTTTAACAACTTTCTCCCAACATACAACACACTCACTATTTTTAATTCATTTACACACCAAAAGGACAGCCAATAGCACTTTCTATGTTATTCATTAACCAATTCAATTTTGTTTCCATAAATATTTTTATTTCAGTTCTTAAGTCGTAAAATCTTTTGAGCATTTTCCCCTTAATGAACCATATTACTTCTGTATAATAAATACCATCTGCAATTTCATTGCCCATTATCTTGAAAAACTCTGTTAATGGTCTATTATTAAGTGATTTTGCTCTTACAAAGCTAATGCTTCTTATAACAATGCTTAGTACACTTTCCATTTTTAAAAATTTTCCACATATATTACCCTGATATATAATAAAATGATATGCCATCAAGATCGTAATGCCGGCAGCGACGGCTTCATTATTAACCATTTTTACCAGTCCCCATTTTTACCAACTTTGACAGAGGTTCCATTGGTTATGATAGCTGATAAATATTTCATTGATAAGAAAAACCGTTTCATCGAATAAATCTACAGACTTGGTGGTGTCTTTTAATGTCTTAAGCAACCCTTTCTTCCGTGATATTATGATGATTAAGGATTCCTCATATAAAAACTGCTGATTGCCCCGTATCAGAAGTGTCAGTGCTTTCATCCAAAATTAACTTAAAAAATTCAAAATTAGAACAATTACTTTTTAAAGACTTTTCATCTGAAGGTGTAAATTTAAATATTTTCATAATTTACGTTTGGGCCACATTTTAAAGGCTTTTGGGCCGCCCTTTAGACAAGCATGGTATAAATCAATCACCAATGTTTTTACGTGGTTGAAGGACGCATTTCAACTTTTTTGAGGTTTTCTTAAAAGTAGCAACGCCTTGCACAGGTCAAGATGTACTTTATTGGGGGAAAAAGGGGGTCATCTCTTCAGAACAGTAAAATCTACTTCTATAAAAATTAAATTCTGTTGTTAAAGGTGGACCTACTTCGATAAAAAAGTTTTTTTAATCTATGGTGGATCAGAGATTTATAGCACATTGCATTACACATCAAGAAATATTATGTGAGAATGTGATGAACTTAACACGCGTGTTAAACCCTATCAAAAATCCATGAATTTCAAAATGTGCAATAGTTATAATGCAAAAAGGGGGCTGTAAAGCAATTTAAAGATTTTAATGGCAAAATAAAGACAATAATACTACATTAAATAAACACAAAATGGCAATTAATTAATTATTTACATTTAATCTCGAAGAATAGATTTAATTTACGTCTTTAATTCTTCGTATTACACGTCCCGTACTCTACTGCCTGTCTCGCAATTTTCTTGAAGCAGTGCTGCAGATATTCAGTGAAGCGCGATGCTTCGACATCAAATAGGGATTTCATCTCTGGTTCCGATGAATTGTCTTCGATCAGGAACCAAGAAATGCATAATCAGAGTTAAGTGCTCTTCCGTCAATATCGTTTTCTAAGAGGCTTTTGAATGTCACTTCTGATGTGGAGGGCAGACGTAGGTAGGGTCCACGATTCTAAGCAGGATTATCAGGATGAGGCTCTTCATTCATTATAGGATGCAACAAAACGTTACAACAATGTATTGTACTCCACTTTTTGGCTTGAATTTAACTGTTTCGTTTTCCGAGTAGCAGTTTAAAAGGAATAAAGAGCCACCCATACGTCATGACCATGTCGAACTCAAATAGCTTTGCTAGTCGTTTATCTTTTTCAACGTTTATCTCATTCCGATACGTTGAGAGTTGATAAGAAGTATTGGCGGTTGGAGGAGCAATACAAGTGTAAATTCGGTGTTCGACGAAAGCAATTATGTCCCTCTCTAGAAAAAAAATATTTACTACAAAATGGGAGAATTTATTTCATTGCGTTGGACTTAACTATTCATCTTCGTATGACCGAAGTTGGTGTTAATTGTTAGGGTAGAATTTTCATTCACTTGCTTGTGAAGTAGGTCCCCTCCTGGAAGAAGGTCATCTTCAGAATGAGATATCTCGAGAGGGAATAATCTCTGTATTAGGCGGAGAAAAATTCCATTGTCTGTCTTCACTTTGGCTAGACGGACAACATTATCTCTTCCAGGAAATATCTCTATTATTTTGGCTAGAGGCCAATAAATGCGCCGTTTATTTATGTCCTCCACGAGAACAACATCTCCAACACATAATTTTTGAAGCACATCTCTCTTCAGAGCATAATTGTCAGAGGAATTCACTCCGGAATCTGTTGCGTAGATTATCTCTAATTCATTGTCTGTATTTCGCCCTTCGACTCAAAATCTTGGAGTCCACTGAATCAATATCAGAAATTCCTGATGAGGGCAATTCTTGCAAGAGCATCATGGGGGTTAGCGGCTTGTACTTCGTTTCGTCCTGGATAGTTTTATACACTTGTGCAATTTTATGTTGCGATTCATCTTAATTTGTCACCTCTGTTCACACTAGAGACTTTCATTTCCTGGCATTTTCGAAAGATTCATCACCAGGAGGCAAACCGCATATAATATATTCCGACAACGGAACAAACTTTGTTAGCACTAACAGAGCTCTTTAAAGAGATAAATTGGAATACGATATGTACTGAAGCCTCCTCTTGAAGAATACGATGGAAGTTCAATCCAACTACTACTTCATCCGGGTGGGGTGGATGGTAAGGAAAAGACATTACGAATGATTACAAGAAGTCTTAAAGGTTTTAGGACGGTGTTAAATTACGAAGAACTGAATACCATTTGTGCGACTGGGAACAAATAAGCGGCTTTCTCGACTATCACCCTGTTTCATAAGACCTTAAGGGCCGCCCCAACA
>BMAW01075484.1:0-34733 GCA_019974015.1 Nephila pilipes
TGTCGCATTCCGGACATTTCAGTTTGTCAAAGAATTTACTGATTTGAACAAAGTTCACAAATAAATTTCCAGTATCAGAACAATCAGTCTTTTCAACATTTAATAACTGTTCAATTCACTGACAGTAGAAACAGCAAATTTTTCTTCTGTAGTATCAGCTTTATTAACAGCATCACTACATCAACGTTTCTTGTTCTTTTGCTTTGAATGACAACGCCGTTTTACGCGAGGCATTTTTTTATCTTCAATTCTCAAAAAAATGAACACCGAAAACTTCAACAGATTCAGCACAAACAATAATGAAAGAAATTCTTGATAAAGACTTTTTTTTTTCAATATAAAACGTGTTTATAATTAGCTCGATATCAACCTTACAATCAAAACACGGGAAATCAACAAGAAATAGCTTGAAATGAAAGTTGTAGTCGCATAAAAGAACGCTAAAATGTTACAGCTATGATTAAAATGAAATAATAATTACTGACATCTCTAAAAAGGGGGCGTGGTCAAGTCGCAAAGGTTTTTTTTGTTTATATTTTTCAATTTCTTTTTTTTTTTCCAACCTTCTCTTGCTCGTAAATACAAAAGTATTACATCAATCGAAAGATAATAATCCAGAAATATTTCTAAATAAAAAATTTAAAAAAATGATTTTTTTTTTTTTCATTTTTAGGGAACCGAATTCCCTTAATGGGATAATCATACTCTAAGCAATTGCTGAAGAATTTTTTTAACATTATTAAATTTTTCTTTTATATGGGGTTAATTTGTTATTACGTAATAAAAAGTTTAATAAAATATTCTTATAAATAGATCTGTGTAGATTACTGTTCCAAAAAGTTATTTTAATTACATGGAATTCGAATCTCTCTCTTTTATCAAAAATATTACTAATAAGTCTATTGTCAACTATTTGCAAATCGAGATCTAAAAATTCTACTGTATTAGAATTAAGATTAGTTTTTAATAATTTGAGATAATTAGGGTAAAACGAAACATTTGGTTTAAAATCCTCAGTTTTACCTAAAATAATTAGATCATCTATGTAACGAAAAAGAAAGTAAGAATCATTGTCAATCTGTTTTAATTCATAAAAATGTAAATAAAAATTGGCCAGACAATTACTAGCTGGACCTCCTTGAGAGAGACCCTGAATTTGCTTATAGAGATTTTGACCGAAAACTATAAAATTCTCTTGTAATACAAGTTTAATAAGAGTATTGAATTTTTCACGTTTTATTGTTCCACAGTAGATAACATCCTTCTACTCGAAAGTCAGATTCGTTCTACTTTCGTGCGGAGGAATCATTTGGTTTCTATTTTCTTTCATATCGAAAAGGCATATGACCGTACGTGGCGCTATGGGATTCTGCGCACTCTTTACGATTATGGTCTGAGAGGCAATTTACCTCTTTTTATTAAAATGTTTTTAAATTTCAGATCATTTTAAGTACGGGTTCGTAATGTTTTATCTTCATCTTTTATTCAATTTGAAGGAGTTCCTCAGGGGAGCATTTTGAGCCCCACTCTTTTTATTTGTCATCTGTCACCTATACTTTCTCATCTACAACCATCTGTACATGGTTCATTATACGTTGACGATCTGCAGATTTCCTGCGAAGGATCGTCACTGCGTATCATTGAGCGACGACTTCAGACCGCAGTCAATAACCTGGTTAAATGGTGTGATGCTAATGGGCATAGTATTTCTCCCAGTAAGAGTAGTTGCGTGCATTTTTGTAGGAAACTGGTTTCCTCCCTGATCCTGATATTTGCATCCGTGATACGTCTATTCCGGCCGTCCCTGACATCCGCTTCCTCGGAGTAATTTTCGACCACAAACTCACTTTTCTTCCGCACATTTTACATCTGCGGAAGAAATTTGAGAAATCCCTCAATATCTTGAAGGTGTTGTCGAACACCTCTTGGGGAGCGGATCGAATTTCTTTACTCCGAGTGTATCAGTCGATGATTCTGTCTCAGATCGACTACGGATGTATCGTAACTGGATGTGCTCGCAAAACTAAATTGCGGAAGCTTCACCCAGTCCCCCATAATGCTTTGAGAATCTGCTATGGTGCGTTTCGAACATCACCTGGGCAGGGTCTCTATGTCCTTTGTAACCAGCTGCCTTTGGCTTTGCGGAGCCTGAAACTGTCGCTCTACTATCATTTCAAAATGTCATCTCTCCCATCTCACCCATTACAGACCATTAGTATCAGCCCGTCTTTAATGAGATTATACAGTGCTTGTCCTTCTTTCATCCGTCCTTTTTCTGAAAGGGTGAAAGACATCATCGAGGAACTCAGCCTACATGACTTGGGTATTCAACAAAGAAATTTTCTTAAATTTCCACCTTGGAATGTGCCAAGATTTACTTACCATAACCCTTTTGCTTTATTCAGCAAATCCAACACCTGTTCCATTGTTCTCCAGAGAATCTTTGCCTTTCATTGCTGTCAGTATGAGGGTTATATTCCTATATACACGGATGGATCGAAAGGAACTGGATACGTCGGCTGTGGTGTCGTTTCAAACGACATCAGGCACAGTTACCGGCTCGACTCTTCCTGCAGTGTCTACACTGCCGAAGCAGTCGCCATATACTGTGCCCTGAAATTAGTCGAGACATCCAGTTTTCGAAAGTTCGTTGTATATACTGACAGCACGAGCGTCCTAGAATTATTGGTTAATCTAAACGATCGCTGTCACCCTATTGTGATGGAGATTGCAGACATGGTTTGTTGTCTTTATAAGAAGGGTTATATTATTAAATTTTGTTGGGTACCTAGTCATGTAGGTATTTTAGGAAATGAAGAAGCGGACTCGGCTGCACGTTCGGGAACGAATCCTCTGCAGCTCGCAGTCCCATTTGACTGCGATACGTCATATTTTAATGCTCATAGACATGGCAGGAATCGTGGAATCTACAAATTAACAACAAATTACACTCGGTGAAGCCGATCATTGGAGAATGGCCTGTTTTTCCAATGCGAAGAGCCGATGTCAGGCTGACTCGCCTTCGCATTGGACATACTCGTTTTACTCACAAACATCTTTTGTTTGGAGAAGATGCTCCCGAGTGTCCTTCCTGTCATGTCCCTTACTCTATTCATCATATTTTAATTGACTGTCCGGTGTTTGATCATCATCGCCGGACTTTTTTTATTCATCTGTTTTAAATCTGTCTGACTTGGTGGGGGAAACCCCCCACCATAAATTATTTGCCTTTTTACGACATATTGGCCTTTTACACCACATTTGATTTTTAACATTTTATCTTTTGTGTGTTTCTTGTGTTGGTCTTGTTCTTTTAATGCCGTTAAATGTTAATCGATTTTAACAAGTGTTTGGCGCCACATAGCCTGCTTTGGCTCTTGCGCCATTAAAATCGACAGTCACTCACTCACATTCTGTAGACAAAGACTTCATCCTGATCCCGAAATTTATTGCAACAATATTTTAATTAACGTAGTTGACGAATTCAAATTCTTAGGATTAATTTTTGACAAGAAACTCACTTTTCGCTCTCGTATTTTACAACTTCGGAAGCGATGCGATAAATCCATGAATATTTTAAAAGTTTTGGCTCACACTTCATGGGGTTCCGATCGCATTTGTCTTTTGAAATTGTACCATGCCCTTATCAGATCAAAATTGGATTACGGCTGCGAGATATACGGTTCGGCAAGAAAATCTATTTTATGTAAATTAAACACTGTTCAACATATTGCTTTACGACTATGTTCGGGAGCTTTCAGAACATCTCCTATTCAGAATCTAAATGTTGCTTGCAATGAACCATCATTAGACTTGAGGCGACAGTATTTGTCCCTTAAATATCATTTTAGATCGATTTCATCACCAAAAATTGTATCCTTTTTATATAAAAGTTCATTTTTAGATAGGCTATATGGTACGAGAAAACTATCCATTCCTCTTTTTCATAGAAGAATTGAATTTTTAGTTGAGGGCTATGGGATTTCTATCATTCCATTGACGAAAATCAGTGAAGAGTTCTCCCCTTGGCATGAACATAATTTTAATTTTAAAAATCCATTCAGACATTTTAAAAAATAGGAAACTACAGGAAATGTTTTTTTCAAATCTTTAATGACTTTGCAGAGCAATATATTGATTCCAAACATATTTACACTGACGGCTCTAAATCATCAAATCATGTTGGTGCTGCCTATTTAATAGACAATTCTCTTCACTCTTTTAAACTTCATCCTTCATGTTCTGTCTTTACAGCAGAGGTTGCAGCAATCGATAAAGCTCTAGATAGTTTATTTAATCGACATCATGAGACTTTCATTATATTCACCGATTCCATGAGTACCTTAGAAACATTCAGTCATCCAAATTATTCTTCACATCCTCTGATCACTGATAAGCTAAAAATAATTCAGAATCTTAAACGTCAAAATATTCAACTGATTTTTTGCTGGATTCCTTCCCATATGGGCATCAAGGGAAATGAATTAGTCTATATTGCCGCTAAATCAACATCTAATGAAATGTCTCCCACCATTCCATATTGCGACATCATAAAATACATTAAATCAGTTATTCAAAATCATTGGAACCAAAATCATCAAGACCAATGGAACTTTGAAATAAATAATAAACTAAATCAAATTAAACCTATCATCTCTCTTGGGAAATCATTCTCATGTAGAAGACAGGACGTGATTTTAACTCGTCTAAGGATTGGACACACAAGGCTTACTCATAAACATCTGTTTCTGGAGGAGGATCCTCCTATATGTAACTATTGTGTTTGTCCTCTGACAGTGAGACATTTTAATCGAATGCTCCATTTTTAACTCTGTTCGTTTTAAATACTTTAATTCATATAATCTTTCTTTAATAGACTTGGTTGGGGAAAATCCCCAACCAAATATTTTTAAATTTTTAAATGAGATTGGTTTTACCCCATTCATATAATCTTACATTTTATCTTTATTTCTATAATAGATGAATTTTAATTTGTTTCAATGAAAATTATTTTCTCTTAACCTTGTGTTTGACACATTATGTCCCAAGAGGGTTTAGTGCTAGAAATTTAAACAACCAACCAACAGAGGCAACTCGTCAGAGCGATAGGCCTATAGTGGAGAGGGTTCTTTGGATTCTTACCAGGCTTCAGGATAGGAATAACGATTACCACAGGCTAGGAAACACATGCTCCCTCCATATTCGGTTGAATAGGTAAAGGAGACTGACAAGTAAATCCATTCTCATGTGGCGAAGAATATCGTATGTTATTCCATCAGAGCCTAGACTGGTATTGTAAGCCAAGGAAAGAGACTTTCTCAATTCCCACATGTCAAAGTCACAGTTGTAAGGCAGTGGTTGCCGACACCTGAAGTTGATAGGTGTCTTCTCAGAACGATTCTTAGTCGCTAAAAATGTAGCGCTATATGAATCGGAGCTTCACACACTAGCAAAAGAGTGGCCGATTACATTGGCCACTTCGACAGGTGAAGAATGCACAGCATTTGCAGTTTTCAGTATCGGGATGGAAAATTCCCGATACAGGGAGTTTGCAGCTTTTACCTTTCTCCATAACTGTTGACTTGTGGTAGACGATGTGATGGAAGAGACATACCTGATCCAAGATTCCCTCTTTCTTTTAATGCCGTTAAATGTTAATCGATTTTAACAAGTGTTTGGCGCAGCATTGCCTGCTTTGGCTCTTGCGCCATTAAAATCGACTGTCACTCGACTGTCACTCCAAGATTCCCTCTGACTATGTCGCCTTACTCTGCGAGCAATCGCCCTTGCCCTTTTAAAGGCTATGAGATTTTCAGTTGTGGGAAATCGTCTGAAGATACCCCACAATTTCCTTTGTTCCCGGTAGGAGGATTGACATTCCTTATTCCACCATGGTTTACTCAACTTCCTCTGTGATGTTCCACTCTTCGGTATCGCTGCATAAGCAGCGTCCACGATAGAGGTAGTGACATGTCGAACAGAGCTATTTAAATCTTGATCTTGAACCATTGCACCGGTAATAACTGCTAACCGTGTGAATAAACCCCAATCTGCCCGGTTGAAGCGGTAAGTGGGGGGACGAAAATGCACCCCACTACCATGAATCTGGGAGACTAGGAGAGGGAAATGATCACTGTTGTGTAAATCATTTACAACCTATAAATTCAGAGACGGTAGCAGTGTCGGTGAACAAATGGCTAGATCAAGGGAATGAAAAGTCCTAGTGGGAGCATGGAAATACGTCTTCTCGTCGGTGTTCAGCAGACAGAGACTGTGATCAGAGATCAATCGCTCGATCTGCCGACCACGAGAATTTGTACCATCATACCCCCGCTGAGGGCTGTGTCCGTTAAGATCACCTAGCAGAAGGAAGGGAGTTGGTAGCTGATTGACTAAGTGATTCAAATCCGCTTGAGACACAACATCGTTAGGTGGCAGATAAATGCAGCAGACTGTGAATAATGTGCGGGTATGGATCCGCACAGCCTGCAACGATGTGGTCAGTGTAACGACGTTATGAGGACAGTTCTGGGATGCCAGGATGCATACACCTCCAGAAGAGGGTGATGTGACATTAACATCCCGTCGTACACAATGATATCCACTCACTCGGGTTGTCATATTACTCTTCAGAAAAGTTTCCTGCAGAGCAACACAGACAGGTTGGTGCGTAGATATAATGGATTTGAGATCCTCTAGTCTGGATCGTAAACCGCGGCAGTTCCAGGAAACAAAAGTATCCATTAACCAATCGCACTGGAGGTCGGTTCTCTCGACTCCATGTCTACTAACATGGTATAATCATCTGCAGCTGGATGCAGATCCAACGCTGGGATCTCAGTTTTCTTTATTTTGGGAGGTTTTTTACGCCCATCCCTCTTAGCCTCTCTCATCTGGGCGTGTTTATTTTTCCTAGGAGATTTAACTCCACTTTTACTGTTGGTTGTTTCACTTTTAGAAGAACATATTGCAGCTGAATTGGGTTGGTTAAGGTCAGAGTCAGTCTGAGTAGTGCAAGATTTAAATTTTTTTTAATCTTTGAAGCATATGAGACTCCAGGGGTAGGAGTTCACTGTGAAACAATACGTCTAGCCTCTGGATAGGATATACTATTCTTTATTTTTACAGCCGTGATCTCTTTTTCCAAGTTTCAAGTGGGGCACGATCGAGAATAAGAAGGATGGTCACCATTGCAGTTGACACATCGTTCCTTCAACACGCAGTCTGTAATTTCGTGTCCAGTCTGTGCACAGCGAGCACACGTGGCTTGACCACAGCCGTTGGCTTTTGAGTGTCCATGACGTTGACACTGGAAACCGCGCAACGGATTCGGAATATATGGTCGAATGGGACATTGAAGGTAAGCAGCCTTAACAGACTATGGCAGTTCTGGCGTCGAAAACGTCAGGATGAGGTGCTTGGTAGGAAGCACCTTTCCATCCCGACGAATTGTTATACGCCGAACCTAGCAGACCTTCTGATCTTGCATGTTTTCAAGAATTTCCTCGTTCGACACATTCAACAAATCTGCGGCTGATATAACCCCACGTGAAATATTTAGACTACGATTTGGTGCTACAGTCACTTCAAAATTAGCTAATTGGCGCAGATTCATAAGGGCGGAAGCTTGCTTCGCAGACGACACTTCCAGAAATAAATCCCCGTAGCGCATCTTGCGAATTGTCTTCACAGACCCTACACTGGCCGTTATAGCCTTCTCGATTAAAAACGGTGAAACGTTGGAAAAAGAGTCACTTTTTTCATAATGAAAAACCTAGCGTTATTGGTATCTGACAATTGTTGCTCCACAATGGGAGAAGAGGTTGACGGAATTGGGCCTCCATCAAAGCACGAGGGTTTTGGATCCATAAGTAGTTTTTTGTGTTCACTTGAGTGCGCCTCCACCCACCATAGGAGTCCAACAAGGGGAGGCAGCCCGCCGGACATCTGGCAGTTGCCAGGCACGGCACTTACCCCACAGGTGGCACTGGAGTATAGTATTACAGCTTCGGGGTGAGGATCCGTCGGTTCACCCGAGGCACCCCTAACTGCAATACTAACCCTACAGCAAAGTCGTTGGGGTTCGAGAAGAACCTCTTCGAAGCGATCACCAGCCGATTGACAGGAGCGGGCTCACCCCTGCCCCTCGTCTACGGAGAAGCATGGGCCAAACGGAACGCAACAGGATCCCCAGACTCCACTTTACCCCGGCACGGGGCGCCGCACATGGCAAACATGCGGGTCAGGTGAAATAATAACTTGGACTGACATTGATGTTACTAAATGAATTTTTTTATTTTTAAATCTCCAAGAGAATAAACATTAATGAAAATACAGAAAGTAAAGAACAAAAGATAACGAACATAAAATAACCGCAAATTCAACCGCAAACAGAAAGAAAAATAACTAATTTGGAAATCTGCAAATAAAATCGGATCCAAATATAGATTTTTTTTTTTTTTTCTTTCTTTCTTTTACAATTTTTTCACTCGGGTACGTGGTCCCCCGTACTCATCCAATGATGAGACCCTGAGAAGAAAAAAGGAAAAAAGATGCCAATTTGAGCAGAAGAGGGGTCAAAAACAAGAGAATGAGCGCTAGGGCATCCCGGGGCGCGTCCCCCGTGTTTACCAAAGACAGTAAACCCCATGGGAAAGGAATAGATCACTCAGGACCCTCGGGTTCGTGAAGCCCATACTTACCTTAAGTAGGTAAGCCCCTGAGGGCCGGGGGAAGTTCGAAATGCTCCGGAACATAGTCTTATAGCGATATGTTGCACGGTGTTCAATTTGCATAAAACAGAATTTCTATCTGAACCATACACTATACAACCATAATCCAATTTTGAACGGATGAGAACACGATATATGCGAAAAAGACAAGTTCGATCTGAGCCCCATGAAGTATGTGCTAATACTTTTAAGATATTCAGTGATTTTTCCCATCGTTTACGAAGATTTAAAATATGAGAGTGGAACGTAAGTTTCTTGTCAAAAATTAATCCTAAGAATTTGAAATCGTCAACTACGTTAGTTAAAATATTGCTGCAATAAATTTCGGGATCAGGATGAAGTCTCCTTTGTCTACAGAAATGCACACATGTTGTTGCGTCATGATCAAACTCCATGAGAGGTAAGTTTCTCTGTTGGAGAGTGGCAACAGATGAAAGAGAGGGAAAACCTGTAACGGTTGTGTTTTGGAAAAAGATTAGTGGCGAAAAGAGTGGTTTAATGTTTGTGCTGTGCTGTGCTGTTTTTTGATTTAAATATGTTTTGATTTTCTACAATGTTGTCACATCTATAAAACAAAACTGCTACATTCATTTCACAGTAAAATCTAATAGGAACTACATTTCCAGGTGGGCTGGTTTGTTTTGGAGTTTGATAACGGTAAGAAAATTAATTCCATTTGAAGTTATTGATATAATTTGACGGTGAACATTGATATTTATTATTGGATGTATGAACTAAGATAGTAAATAATTATTAAACAGAAATAAAACAGCACAGCGTACTTCATTACAATCATACACTAAGTTAGAGTGTATTGATTAATGAAAATCCTGACGCAGAAGAAATTGAAACGATGGTTTACATTTGTTTAAAGCAAAAAACGGACTCATTGGTTGTTACATAATAATTAGATGCTTTAACAGATGAAACGGGAATTCGAGCAATTTTAATATTGTCGAAGAATATAGAAAAGGCTTTAAAGAGATGGAACTAAAGTCAAGCAGGTGGCCAGAATATCAAGCAAACAAAACAATAAGAAAGTAGCAATTCTAACAATAATTCTCATTTGACTGAGTGCGAAAATCCGTATAAAACGATTTTACGACTTCCTGAAGTTATGTATAAATTTGGGGGGGTAGTGCAGGATTGGATTGCTTCTGGAATCAGTTTAAAACATACACGAAATAAAATTTAACTGATTGGCGATAAAATTTCACCAATTCAGTCGACTAAAATTAAGTCAGAAGCTAGAGAGCTTGTTGAATCTTTTCCCTATTACGAATGAAAACTACCCTTTGGCGATTAACTTAACTGAAAGATATGGACGAAAAGAACTATTAATTGATTTTTATGTACGAAATTGTTAAAACTTGTTTTTAAATAACGCTACTAAAAGAAACAAGATTACTAAGCAGTTTGTATAATAAACTTTCTACTCAACTTCGAGCTCTAAGTAGTTAGGGTAACTACAGACCAATGCGGCAGCAATATTATATCCTTTCGAAAGTTCATTACCGACCCATATATTTTGATCCTTTGAAAGTAAAAGAAAAAATATTATTCAGGCAGTATATCAAGCACTGGATACTACGTTTCGTTTCTGAAGAGCGAAGAAGGGCAATCAGAAGAAAAAACAAAAATTAAGTAGATCTGACTACTTCCCTATGAACGCGCGAATGCAAGCACTTGGCAGAGAGAGAGCCAAAGCTCCCCCTCTGCTGGAATTATTCATTCAGAATCAAAGGATACATGCGCGTTTTGTTTCAAGGTTCATACAATCAGCTTTTTGTAAAAGAGCTTTTTTCGGCCAGGAAAAGATCGCAATAAAAAAGAAAGTTATTACCGTGTCTGCTTGGCTAAAGAGATAATCTTGCTTCTAGATGTCGATCTCAAAATAACATGTGAATTGTGTTCAAAAGACATTTAAAGTTCATGTGCCCAAACATTGCATGTGGCATTGATTCACCCAAAACAAGGAGGTAAATGATAAAAAATATTAATGAAAAAACTGTCTTTACATTTCTCCAGGCAACGAATGAAGTTATATTACAAACTCTTGTTGTGGTGCATGGCATCAAGAAGGAAGCGTAAACTAGAGCTATTATCGACACGGGATCCCATAATCTTATATATTGAAATCTACTGCTGAAGATTTGGAACTTGTTACAGAGGAAGAGGAATTTCCGCCATTCTATTTGGCGGAACAAGAAAACAAGGATGTATAAACACAAATTTATAAAATTTACTTAGAGTAGTCTTGATGGTAACTATATTTGTAAATTAGATGCTCTAGATCATGATGTCATTTTGTAATATTTCTAGTGTAAAAAAAATGGTTCTTGGATGCATGAATTGAAACTAAAAAATATATTATTAACTGATATTCAAGAAAACACAGAGACTGAGGATACTTGGGTGCAGACGTTTGCCGGTAAGTTAATTACTGGTCGACGAGAAGAGTTAGAAACAGGCTTAGTAGCGTGAAGCAAATTAGGTTGGTTGGGTAAGTACCCCGATAATATACCGCGAAAAAAGATGCAAGTATGAATATCTAGTAACCATGTTATCTCAAACAGATATTCCTGTTTTCTTCACTGTGGGATCTGGAACGCTTGTGCAGGGATCCCATTGAGCAAAATTCAAGAGAGAGAGAAGCTAAAAGAGGGCTGTCATGTTTCACTTTCAAGAAACAATTGGGCATAAAGAGATGGAGATGCGAATCCATATGCCTTGGAAAGTGGATCGTGCGTTTCTAACAGATAATTATGAGTTGTGCTTGAAAAGACTTGAATCTACTACTGGAAGTTGGAAAAAACTACTGAGAACGAGTATCATGAAGTCTTTTAGAAGATGGACAGAAGAAGAGTTATTGAGAAGTTCTGGAACCCTACAGGTTACTTGTTGGTACTCATTGCAGCACCGACCCGTCGTCAAAGAAACATCACAACCAGATAAGACCGGTGTTTGATGCCTCTGCTAGATCCACAACCATCCATCATTAAACGCGACTGTTTGGAAGCAATAATTTAGTAAACATTCCTTCTATTTTTTGGAGGTGAGATTTAGACTGGAAACCAATTGGTGTAATTTCAGATATCAGAAAACTTTTACAAAATATCCTTACATGAGAAAGATCGAGACTTCGTACGATTTCTTTGGTATGACAATGAGGGCAATATACGAATTTTCCGGCATGCTCGAGTTTTTTGGCATCACCAGCAGTCCTTTTCTGTTGATGGCAGTTATTAATCATCATTTATCAAAAGAATCAATTAAAACGCGTTACTCTGAAGAATTTCTTAAAAATTGATAGATAGTTTTTTATGTCGTGTTGCGTAACTAGTGTGCAAAATAATGCCGAACTAAGGAAACATTCTTGAATCTGCCACATGTAATGAAAGAAGGAATGTTTGTTTGATCTCAGAGGCTGGAAAGTTCTGCCGTTCCTGTATCTTCACAAATGCAACATCACAAGTATTAGGATTGGACGAAATTCAGATGATACCTTAGAAATAGGCTCAGAATCTTTGAAATTTGATGAAAAAGAAAAGATAACTAAGGAAAATACTTTCTTTGGTTAGTCGAATATTTATAGGTTTCTTGGCACCTGTTATGATTCAGCTAAGGTTTGCAATCCACTTGGAAAAGCAAAGAATCATATGGGATGATGAAGTGAACAGAAATAAAAAAAAGAAATTTTAAAATGCAGAGGGGAAGCAACTGAAATACTTCAAAATATAAAAATTCAAGATGGTTAGATTGATGGAGGAATCAACTTGAGTATCCATACTTTTGGTACCAGTAAGACAGCTTATGCGGCATGCATTTTTCTTAGAAGTGAATCCTGTAGGGGCTCAGTGACTGTCCAATTACTTCAAGCCAGATCACGAATAGCTCCATTGAAGACAATTACAATTCCTCGTCTCGAATTAATGGCCGCTGTCATTGACACTAGGCTTTAGTTCTATGAAACAAGCCTGAAACTTTCCTACATGAGGCTACTTTTGGACTGATTCTTCCACAGTTCTTACGTGGATAACTCGTCGAGAACAATGTTATTCGTTACCAACAGAATAAGTGAAGATAAGAGAAAATTACTGACGACTTCGGAAGATTGGCTTCCATAAGCTTCCAATGACAGAACCCGGCAGACATTTTATCGGTTGTGTGGACCTAAACAACTTCAAAAATGCAAGTGGTGGCAAGGACCAGCTGGTTATAGAATCCGAAAACAGTGGCCAAAGTCAGCTGTGACGAAAAGAAGTGAAATAGAAACGAAAGTCAGTCCTTTCTGCTAATAACACGAAGCTAGAGTCAATTTCATTACAGTTAGCCCAGAAGATTTTCTAGATTTTCAAGATGGTTTAGGGTTATGACTTGGGTACGTTTTCAGCAAAGGCCAAAGACTTCAGACAATATACAGAACTTACAAGGAACTGTTAAATGCACAAAAGATTATTTTCGTGTAGTACAAAAGAATGTTACTCTAATGAAAAACGACAAAATTTGAGAGGTCTTCAAGTATTTGAGAAGATGAAGAAGGAATTTTACGATTGAAATCTAGATTGATAAATGAAGAAGAATCGAAAATATTTTATTTCTCCAATAATTCTACCATCGAAACACCTGGCAGTAAGAAGATTTATGTAGAACATGTTTCTAACAAACATTCTGGGACATTAACTCACTTCTGACTATTTTGCGTGAAAGATTTTTTTTTTGGATAGTGAAAGGAAAAGGACTATCAGTGTTATCAAAGAGAATGCTTAACATGTAAAAGGCAAAGAGTGAAACATCTTGAAGTACCTTGCTGCCTCTTCCAAAGATCGAACGAGTTAGCAACAGTTTTTCAAAAATCTTAGATGCCAAGCTGGACCTCTGTTGACTAAATCTAAACAAAGGTGTGGTTTGGGTACTTTTACTTATTGCCGTATTTAGGCTGCATCTAGAACTAATACCTTCCTTAGTACAAGTGACTTCATCACAACTATGCGTGATTTATTGCCAGAAGAGGACGAATTTTGTGTGTACTCAGACAATGGTACTAATTTTACAGGATTTAAACAAAAGTCTTTGAAACAACTGATTGGACTACAATTGAAAGAAGTGAATTTAGAGTCAAGGAAATTGTTGAAGTTTAAACCTCGCACCCTCCCTCTCCATGGTGGGAGGTTTCTCTGGAACGTGCCAGTTGGAATTTTGAAAATCTTTATAGAAAATCTTAAGGGCTCTGTTTGTCTCTCGAGAAATTGTCAGACCTCGTCTGTGAGGGCGAATCTGTCATGAATGCAGTGCACACTACATATCTGAGGAACAAGAGCTGAAAACTTTGACCCCATCTTGTTTCTTCAGATATTCAATAATGTTTCCGATTTGGATCAAATGTGAAAAGACCAATATTGTTTTGATATTGGAATATCTCAAGAAGGTTCGTGAAAATGACTAAAGGTTTAAAGGAGTACCCGGGTTTCCTTCGTTCATCAGTTACCAAAAAGAGAAGATAAGATAAATGTAGGTGACATATTTTAATGTGGTACAGACATAAAAAAAAAGCTGCTAGAAGAGTACTGGCTTTCCAGGTAAAGATGGAATCATCAGACTGTTAGTCGTTTCTTTCACGCAGTTCGTCAGTTTCAAGACCAATCCAACGACTATCCTTCTGGTGAAACCAAACTATGAGCAAGTCGTTCGGAAACCGGAAGGTCCGGAAGTGGTAACTGATCATCCTGAGCTCAATACAGAATTTAACAAAACTGTCCGTGACTAGTTCAGAGACTGAGAGAATAAAACCAGTTAAAGACTGGATTTTATAAACTTCTAAACAAACTTGAACCTTCTATATTTGAATTTTAAAAATATTGATTTAAACTCTGCATTCTCAATATTTTGAAATATTTGTATTGCTATTTGTATTTCTTTTTTTTCATCACCAGTCAATTTATGAGAAAGTCTTTATTGTTTATTGTTTGATTATCCCAAACTCAAAGTGGGAGATTGCGTCATGATCAAACTCCATGAGAGGTAAGTTTCTCTGTTGGAGAGTGGCAACAGATGAAAGAGAGGAAAACCTGTAGGTTGTGTTTTGGAAAAGATGATGCAAAGAAAAAGGTGTTTAATGTTTACTGTGCTGTACTTGTTTTTTGGTTTAAATACATGTTTTGATTTTTCCTACAATGTTGTCATCCATAAACAAAACTGCCTACATTCATTTTCACAGTAAAATCTAATAGGAACTACACATGTGGTTTTAGTCGGAGAGAAGCAGAAGCCATTTTCATTTGTCCAAACTGTAATTTTATTAATGGCTTGTTGGAGTTTTCTCTCGATATTGTTCATTTCACTTCCCATGCAACCTGACCTGCTGTGCACATCCAAAGTCGAAATCCTAGATGGATTTTCGGATCAGAGTGTCACTCAGGTCAGAAGGATCATAATAAAAAAGGACGGTACCCCTTTTAATACCAAACATTTAATTTTGACTTTCAATAGACCGCAATTACCTTCAACAATCAAAGCAGGATATCTAAATTGCAGTATTTGGTCCTACATTCCGAATCCTCGGCGCTGTTTTCAGTGTCAGAGGTTCGGACATTCAAAAACTGCCTGTAGGGGACAATTAACATGCTCTAGGTGTGCTTCTGTTTGGCACTCTTCCACGGATTGCCAACTGGAGCCCAGGTGTGTTAATTGTTCTCAATCTCACACATCGAACTCAACATTATGCTCCAAATGGAAATTAGAGAAACAGATTCAGGAAATAAAATCTTTCCGAAGCGCGCAAATTAATAGTTCCACCACTTTCTCAGACTTACGCTCAGGCCACTAAATCATTTATATCAACGTTCACCCAAACCGATCCTTCTGTTACAAAAGTGATGTGCCCGCCTCTTCACTGTCTTAAGCCATTGTCTTCCCGATCCAAATCGACTCCTTCGTCTTATCCAAAGTGTACAATTAATACATCATCGTCATCTTCTCAGGCAGATATTTTGCCTTCCATAGCTCCTATCAAAACTGCTAAATCTGTAAATACTCCTAGTTTTAAGACAAAAACCAAAAAGAAAAATAAATTAAATAGCTCGTACCGAAACATTTTACATCCTATACTAAACAATAAACCCAAAATTGATATTAAATTATATAAATGCTTATAGACCCAAAAAAAAGTACCCTACCACCAAATCTCGGAGATGACGATGACTGCATTTTATATGATGTCGATGATTCCTGACTCATGGATGCAGTGGACCAAATGGAACATTCTAACTTGAAGCAAAAGAAAATTCGTATTCGACCTTAGCTTATTGTGTTTTACTCTTTTATCTATTTTTAGTCTGATCTGATCACTCTTGTATCCGTTTTAAACTGTGATTACCTCTCATATTTATTACCATTGTTTTTAATTTTCTTCTAATTGTACCAATAAGGTTTTAAATTTTACCTAAGTGCAATGTGTTAACCACTTTTTATGTATCACCTGGTTTGGCGCAGCATAGCCATATCTGGCTCTTGCGCCATAAAATTCTAAAGTCACTCACTCTCTTCTCATACAGGAAAATTGTAGGTCATCCACATATAAAAGAGCTTTTACAGTTGGAGGGATATTGGAGATGGTTTTATTTATTTTAATAACGAGCAGAGTAACGCTTAAGACACTCCCTTAGCCCTCGTGTTGCTTCTAGTACGACGTTAATAATAATTAAGACACTCCCTTGAGGCACCCCTTCTTCATGAATAAAAACATCTGATAAGGTAGAGAGAAGTTTGACTTTAAAGTATCTGTGTTCTAAAAACTTTTGAATAAAAATTGGAAGGTTAACCCGTAAGTCGTACTCGTAAAAATCCCTCAAAATGCCATACCTCCAAGTACGATCGTAAGCCTTCTCAATATCGAAAAAGATAGATGTTTGTTTTGAACAAAGGCATCTCTTACCTGTGTTTCCAAAGCGACTAAATTATCAACAGTACACTTGTTTCGTCTGAAGAAGCTTTGGAATGGTGAAAAAATATTATGTTGTTCCAAGACGTGCATAAGTCTCGGGTACACCATTTTCTCCAAAACTTTACACAGGCAACTAGTAAGGGCTATGGGTCGGAAATTTGAGGGATCTTTAGGACCTTTTCCAGGTTTTAAAATCGGAATGATGAAAGCATATTTCTATGAATGAGGGAAAGTGTGCTCTCTCCATATTCTATTATAAAATATTAAATTTTTTAAAGATTCATACGACAAATGTTTTAAAATATTGTAACTGATGTTGTCTGGTCCCGGAAAAGAATTGTGACTATGAGACAGAGCCTACTCCAATTCATGAAAGGAAAAGTCATTGTTATAAATGAAATGTTGTCTGGAGATTAAAAAATTTATTTTCTTCTTTTCAGCAACAGATTTTATTTTTTTAAAAATGTCAGAATAATTTTCTGGACTGGAAATATTGGAGAGAGTTTGGCTATTTTATTAACAATGTTTTTTGGAGATGAAATAATCTAGCCGTTGCATTCTAAAATTTGGATTTGTCTGTTTGGAGAAACACCAGAATCACGTTTGACACGTTTGATCCCATAATTGTTTGCTCTTTATACCACTATTAATATTTTCCACATATTTCTTCCAAGATTCCACAATTACTAAATCTATTGAGTGAAAGGTCCTTGTAGGCGAATGAAAGTAAGTCGGCTGGTTATTGTTAAGAATGCACAGGTTATTGTCGGAAATTATTTTTTCAATCCGAGTACTTCTTTGATTGTTTTTCCTATTTCCCCAAAGAGTACTATGGCCATTAAATTCCCCCAGCAAGATAAAAAGCAGAGGAAACTGATTGATGAGGTTGTTGATAAGAGTCAAGTTTATACAGGTGTTTGGAGGCAGGTATAAAGTACAGATTGTTATTAAAGATTGAATGTAAATTTTTATTGCAACAGCTTGAAGATTAGTTTGTAAATTAGTTTGAGAGACTGGGAAAGCTTGAGAAGTGAGCAAAGCCACACCCCCGCTTGCTTTTTTTGCATTTCAATCTTTTCTAAAAATGTTATAGTTGTGGATGTTAGGAGTGTATTTATGTGTTAAATATGTTTCTTGGAATGCAACTCCAATCGAGTTATTTTTGTTGATAATATCTTTTATTTCTGTGGTTTTATTTTCAAGCCATCGACAATTCCAGGAGATCAAACAGGCCATTAAATTTAAAGAAGATAAAAAGAACCCTCTTAATTTAAGATGATTCAGAAGAATCATCTATCGTCATTTCTTCATCGTCCGAAACATACACTTAGATTGCATCATCATCTATAACTGATTGGTTGAGAATATTTTTATTTGTATTTTTCGGAATTTTTACAATCTTATAACTTATTGAAATGTTTTTTGCTAAACGTAGTTTTTTCAGTTTATTGTTTTTTTTTCCTACTGAACTGTTTAGCTGCAGTAGTGACTGAATTTTTAGAAGAATTGATTGCAAGAGATTTGGTACTTATTTGCGATTTTGATTTTGTTTGATTGGAGTTCATGCTTGTAGGTGTGGAAGTTGGATTTTTAGTCTGATGTTGGATTTTGCTGGTTGAGGGTCTGGATATAGAAGTCACAGTCTGTGATGCCGCATGACTGGGAGCTTTTATGTTTAATGGTATGGTTAGGGTACCAGTATCAATTGTTTTTATTTTTGAGTGAGGAGTGGATATATTATTCTTTAGGGCAGCTGATTATGAAAAATAAACTGTGGGGGTGCGTTCATTAACTATTCTTCTAGCATCAAAGAAGGAAATATTTTGAGTTATTTTAACAGTTTGAATTTCTTTTTCAGTGATCCAGCGAGGGCATTTGCGAGAATAGGCAGGATGGTTGCCTTTGCAATTTGGAAAAACAGGCTGCGAATTGCAGTCTTTGTTTTCGTGCCCTACAATGGAACACTGAGCACAAGTTTGTTGACCACGGCAGGACTGGATGGAATGCCCAGATCTTTGGCACTTAAAACAGCTCAAAGGGTTGGGGATATACGGTCGAATGGGACAGTTCAAATAAGCTATTTTAATGGATTTTGGAAGAGTAGGGCTATTGAACGTGAGAATTAAATGTTTTGTAGGTATAATTTGGCCATCACGAAGGATTGTTATGCATCGGACAGCAGAAACATTCTGAACTTTTAAGATATCCAAGATATCTTGTTCTGAATCGTATAGTAGTTCAGGTTAGGATATAACTCCACGAGATAAGTTTAAAGTGAAATGGGGGATTACTGTCACTGAATTGGAACCTATGTTTTTTAATTTTAAAATTATTTCTCCCTGTGAAACATTAGAGACTTCAACTAATATATTGCAAGTGTTTTGTTTTTTGACTTCAGCTCTCCCACCATTCCAAGAAGGGTTTTGTGTATCAAGATTGCAGAGACATTTTTTAGATTACCTTCATTTTTCTTAATTACAAAAAAATTGCAGTTTTTAATGCTGTTCATTTAACTATTCTTTATAATATTGTCCGATAAGTTTTTCTTTGCATTTAATATATATGGTGCTCCTCGGAGGGAGAGGAGGTTGATGGATTAAGGCCTCCATCAGGGCACGAAGTTTTTGGATCCATGGGGTTTTTTAAGCATTCACTCCAGTGCGCCTCCACCCACCATAGGAGTCCAACAAAGTGAGGTAGCCCACCGGACATCTGGCAATTACCAGGCACGGCACTTACCCCACAGGTGGCACTGGAGTATATTATTACAGCTTCGGGGTGTGGATCCGTCGGTTCACCCGAGGCACCCCTAACTGCAATACTAACCCTACAGAAAAGTCGTTGGGGTTCGCAAGGAATCCCTCAGAAACAATTACTAGTCGATTGACAGGAGCGGGCTCACTCCTGCCCCCCGTCTACGGAGAAGCATGGGCCAAAGGGAACGCAACAGGATCCCCAGATTCCACTTTACCCCGGCACGGGGCGCCGCACACGGCAAACATGCGGGTCAGGTGAAATAATAACTTGGACTGACATTGATGTTACTAAATGAAATTTTTTATTTTTAAATCTCCAAGAGAATAAACATTAGTGAAAATACAGAAAGTAAAGAACAAAAGATAACGAACATAAAATAACCGCAAATTCAACCGCAAACAGAAAGAAAAATAACTAATTTGGAAATCTGCAAATAAAATCGGATCCAAACATAGATTTTTTTTTTTTTTTTCTTTCTTTCTTTTACAATTTTTTCACTCGGGTACGTGGTCCCCCGTACTCATCCGATGATGAGACCCTGAGAAGAAAAAAGGAAAATCTATTAAAATTAATTTGCAAATCAAGATCGAGAAATTCTACTCTATTAGAATTAAAATTAGTTTTTAATAATTTGAGAAAAAAACCAGGATAAAATGAAGCATTTCTTTTAATTTCGTTTGTTTTAACCAAAATAAATAAAAACTTTGAAATTCTTTAGAAATACAAGTTTGATTAGGTATTTAATTTTTCCTGCTTTATTGTTTGATTAAATTGATATTTATTGTACAAAAGTAAAATAATCCGATTGAAATCTTTAATATCTATTGAGTTAAAAATGTCTTCGAAATCATTACCATGTACAAAGAACACCTTGTTCCCTCAAATTCTTGACAATTTCAAAGTTGTTTTTAATTATAACGATTTATTGAAGATTTATCAATGAACCTTTGAAGAATCGATTGCAAAAGTTTGCCAGATTTGGTGATATAGGTATTATAGCCAATTGTAATGCTTTGAAGTTTCATCGGACTTTAGTGAAATTTTGACATTACAAAAATGTTGATAGTTACTATATGTAAAATGTAAACCTAATTTCTTATTTAAATGCCATAAAATGATTATTTATTTCTCTATTACTATATATATAATAAATATATTTTATTATATGTATTTCTCTGTTACGATATTTGGACAGCATTATAATTTAATACATGTTCACTAAATAGTTTACAACAGTAAAAGTCGAATGAAAGAATAGAATTTGAGTGCGGGGGGGGGGGGGAGAGAACGCAAAGCGTACTTCATGATTTTCTTTTCTTTATCAAAAGCATGTAATACATGCTTTTGATAAAGATTTATTATATATTTATTACGACTCGATTATGAGTTTTATTTGTCACTCAGAATGTCTCACGAACAATGTATATGCAGCATAACAAATAAACGTCTCGATTTTAAAGATACATTAAACCACTCATACAATCAAGAAATTGGACGGTTAAAGGGTATAACAAGAAATATTGTAGAGGGAAGTTAAGCAGAATGCATATTTCATATCTTTTATAAGTAAACACAAAAATAAATGGAGATACAACTGTATAAAAGCATTTGTGAAGACCTAGAATAAATATAAACCACTCTTAATCGAGTCTATTCTTACCGTTTTTCAACTGGGTACGTCTAACAAATAACGTGTGCCTAAAACCCGAAAATAAACACGTTAACATGTATCCATAAAAATTTTGTATTTTAACTTCTAATAGCAACAAACACTTAACTTAGTACGTGGAAGTCTGAATAACAAAAAATAATCATAAATGTATAACAAAAACTTTTTTATAATCGAAGGTTTTCCATATATAACCACAAGGTTATTTCCTTTAAAATTCAACTATATAC
Source organism: Nephila pilipes (assembly GCA_019974015.1). Classification (NCBI taxonomy): domain Eukaryota; kingdom Metazoa; phylum Arthropoda; class Arachnida; order Araneae; family Nephilidae; genus Nephila; species Nephila pilipes. The sequence continues at coordinate 21,331 of BMAW01075484.1, forward strand.
AACACTTTCAAAAAGTTCAATATTTGTTGTTGTAATTCAGTCTTTAGGAAATGATGTTTATCTTCTATATTTTGGAATAGCTTTGTGGCATTATGTTCACAATGTAACGTGTTTTTGTGATGTGTCATCAGAAAATATTGATCTCAATACTGTTTATTTCACACGACATGCATTATTATTCATTTATTTTCTTAAGCAAATTTATTCGAATACTATTCGGTAACAGTGAACACTTTTCCGAGTTTTACTTTTAAACATCCAACCCAGCACTACTTCATCTTCCATTTCAGTAGGCAATATTTGCAGCAAACATGCATTTCTTTATTTTTTAAAAGAAAAACCTAACATTCCTTTGAGATACTGCAAAAGTACAAATTTCCATGTTTACATTCGCACATAATCAGTAGAATATTAACAAAAAGACAACACATCAGTTTGTGAAAATGAACCGTACCCTAATTCTCTCAAACCGATATTAAAGCGTGCGCGAATATGTTAATGCAAGGGAAAACGATTGCTAAGCATTTTTACAATCGATACATAGCCTACCAAAGAGGCAATACAAATCAATTTACTCGAGTATTTTTCTAATAAGATAATTTGTAGTTCATTTTCCGAAACATTTCATTTTCATACACACAAATTAATATTTCGGGGAGTTGATACATTGTTGTTCTTTTCTCTCCAGCTCGTTAGTTTACTTTTTTCAAGGAAAAAATTAGTGCTCAAAAAAAAAATTTATTTTCATATCAGATACATGACGTCGTTGATTGTAAAATTTTTAAATATTTATGAAGTAGAAAATAACCGAATCATTTACAAAATAAGAGCAACTTGTATTCGGAATTTTCTCTTCATTAACTTTGGAAACTTTATATCTATTTGAATAGCATAAAATTATAATTTCTTCGCAACACAAATGAAATATTATTAGGAAAATTAAACGAAGTGAAGTGAGTCAGATATAATGATAAATAAAGGAAACAGAATTAATGAAAAATGAAGGAATGAAAGACAGAGAATTTTAAATCGGATTGAAATTCTTCTATTAGTATCGTGGATGCACAGTAGATCTACCTCCCCACGGCACGATCGGCGACGATTCCTTTGCAGCTTGCAGTCTCATTTGAGGACATTCGACGTCACATTTTAATGCTCATTCATCAGACATAGCAGGAATCTTGGAGTCTCCAGACTAATAATAAATTACACTCGGTGAAGCCAATCATTAGAGAATGGCCTTTTTATCCAATGCGAAGAGCTGATGTCAGATTGACTCGCCTTCGCATTGGACATACTCGATTTACTCACAAACGTCTTTTGTTTGGAGAAGATGCACCCGAGTGTCCTTTCTCCCCTCAGGGGACTCGTCTACCTGAGATGAGTACGGGCTTCACAACCCCGAGGTACCTCAGTGATCTTTGTTTTCCTCTTCTTCTTCCCCCTCTTTTTTTCCTGTCATGTGTTTTGCTTTGGGGGTTTTTCCGCTTGATATTTTGTGATATCAAGCGGAAAACAGTTTTCACTAACTCAGTTACATGATAACTATGTGTGTGTGAAAATACTTATGTTAAAAAAAAAAACATAAAATTTAAAAAAAAAATTATAAAAATATATAAAAATTAAAAAAAAATATTTGTGGTGTCTCTACTAAAACACTAAAAGACCGACGGCGTATCAATGCCGATTTCCTGCATGCCTAGCTCTTGCAATACGGGGCCCCAGTACCCCTCATGCGGAGGTACCTAGTGGGAGACCGCATGGGCGTGATTGGAAAAGGCCCTGGTTAGGGAAGGGTGTGCGAGGAGAGGAGTTGCGTGCGCCGTCGGTGACAGTTTCGGAACGTCATCCTTAAAATGTTCCCAGAGGGAGAGTCTTGGTTGCGTGTGGCTGGATGGTGTGACCTCCCTCCAATTGCGAGAAATCCTCCTCGGCTTCGGCCTTGGACCTGTGCCTCTGCCTGGGCACGTAATGGGGGCAGTTCACATTGTCCGACTGAAACGAATCTCTCCGTCGGTTACTCATTTCCGCGTTAGGAAAGTGGTGGGGAGATGGAGTCTGGCGGGGACCCATCGAACTAGAATTCTTTCCATGTAATTTTTTTTCTTATAAGGCACCAAGGAAAGGATACAATAAGGATACAACTAAGGATACAACTCGTTTTTGGCTCCCAAAGCAATCAAAAATTCTTTTCCAAATGGTGAAACATGGGCTGACCGAGTGGAACGCCATATTCTGAATAACAACGAAGAGGAACATACTCAGTCTGCAGACGTACGTAACAACTCAAATTTCCGTTTTTTTATAATTAAAAGAGAAACTGAAACTTTTTCTCTAATATCGCCCTTTTTAATACAAAAAGGAATTCAAGGGATGTTGGGAACTGTCAAAGATTTAAAGAAGCTGCGTTCTGGTGACCTCTTAATTGAAGTCAACAATTCAAAACAAGCAGAACAAGTTATGAAAATGAAGACTTTGGGACCGTATCCTGCAATCACTTCACCGCATAGGAATTTGAATTATTCCCGTGGCGTCGTATCTTCAATGGATTTAATGAATGTGTCCGAAGCGGAGATTTTGGAGAATTTGCAAGACCAGCAAGTTTGTGGTGTCCGGAGGATAACGATTAGGAGAGATGGAAAGGTGCTTAACACCCAGCACCTCATCTTGACCTTCTCGAATCCTACCCTGCCACAAACTGTTCAGGCTGCATATCTCCGACTCCCCATCCGACCATAAATTCCAAACCCACTCAAGTGTTTCAATTGTCAGCGATACGGCCATTCAAAGAATGCGTGTAGGGGACAAATGACATGCTCTCTCTGCACAGCAACAGGACACGATAGTGCTTCCTATAACGATGCAGAGAAGTGCGTCAATTGTCAGGGAAACCACCCTGCATACTCTCGTTCTTGCCCTAAATGGACAGAAGAAAAAGAAATTACTACGGTGAAGACGATGCAGAATTTATCTTATCCCGAGGCTCGCCGTGTAGTTGCTTCCCGTACTCCAGTACAGGGAAAAAGCTACGCAACGGCCACCCAAACAAAAAAAGCTTCTAAATCTACTCAATTTCCGGAACCTCTTACATCTACTGAACCTAACACTAAGACACCGCAACAAAAGAAAACAGTAAAAGTTCTTAAAACCTCATCAACTGCAAAGACTAATTCTTCACTACAAACAAAAAAAATAAATGATATTAAAACCCCTTCCTCTGTTAAGGCTATTCAGGCTAGGCCATTGGCCAGGTCAAAGGCTTTGCAGAGGCAAAAACTAAAACTTGCTTCGAAGAACAGCGTTCCTCGAAAAAAAAAACCCTCAGGAGGCTCATCTACCTGAGATGAGTACGGGCTTCACAACCCCGAGGTACCTCAGTGATCTTTGTTTTCCTCTTCTTCTCCCCCCTCTTTTTTTCCTGTCATGTGTTTTGCTTTGGGGGGTTTTCCGCTTGATATCTTATAATATCAGGCGAAAAACAATTTAAACTAAGTTTTTTTTTCTTATTAATGTTTGTATTAACTCTTGTGTTAAAAAAATATAAAAATAAAAAAAAAATAAATAAAAATATTTAAAATTAAAAAAATATATATTTGTGGTGTCTCTACTAAAACACTAAAAGGCCGACGGCGTATCAATGCCGATTTCCTGCATGCCTAGCTCTTGCAATACGGGGCCCCAGTACCCCTCATGCGGAGGTACCTAGTGGGAGACCGCATGGGCGTGATTGGAAAAGGCCCTGGTTAGGGAAGGGTGTGCGAGGAGAGGAGTTGCGTGCGCCGTCGGTGACAGTTTTGGAATGTCATCCTCAAAATGTTCCCAGAGGAAGAGTCTTGGTTGCGTGTGGCTGGATGGTGTGACCTCCCTCCCATTGCGAGAAATTCTCCTCGGCTTCGGCCTTGGACCTGTGCCTCTGCCTGGGCACGTAATGGGGCAGGTCACATTGTCCGGCTGGAACGAATCTCTCCGGAGGTTACTCGTTTCCGCGTTAGGAAAGGGTGGGGAGATGGGTCTGGCGGGGACCCATCGAACTAGAAGTCTGTCCGTGAAATTTTTTTTTCTCTAAAGGCAAATATGGTGACCACTAAAGAAAATTCGATTTTGGCTCCCAAAGCTGCTAAAAACTCAAGTAAATCAAATAATGAATCATGGGCTGATCGTGTATAACGTCAATTAGAAACTGAAAATATAGAAAAATCAGAAAGTACAAATAATAACTTTAGATTCTTTCTAATAAAAAGGGAAACCGACAATTTTACTACCATATCTCCCTTTTTGATTCAAAAGGGAATACAGGGTATGGTAGGAACAGTAAAGGACATAAAGAAGCTACGTTCTGGGGACCTATTAATCGAGGTATCAAACTCAAAACAAGCACAACTTGTAATGAGTATGAATACTTTAGGACCTTATTCTGTAACGACTTCACCTCATAAAAATTTGAACTACTCTCGTGGCGTAGTATCCTCAAGGGATTTGGAAAACGTGTCGAAGGAAGAGATTCTGGAGAATCTGCAGGACCAGCTAGTTTGTGGTGTCAGGAGGATTACGATTAGGAGAGATGGTAAGGTGCTTAACACCCAGCACCTCATCTTGACCTTTTCGACTCCTACCCTGCCACAGACAGTTCAGGCCGCGTATCTCCGACTCTCCGTCCGACCATATATTCCGAACCCTCTGAGATGTTTTAATTGCCAACGATATGGCCATTCCAAGAACGCTTGTAGGGGACAGTTGACGTGCGCTCGCTGTACAGCAACAGGACACGATAGTGCTTCCTGTAACGCTGCAGAAAAGTGCGTCAACTGTCAGGGCAACCACCCTGCATACTCTCGTTCATGCAATAAATGGGCAGAAGAAAAGGAAATTTCAACGGTGAAGACGCTGCAGAATTTGTCGTATCCCGAGGCTCGCCGTGTAGTTTCTTCTCGTACTCCTGTACTGGGAAAAAGCTACGCTACGGTCACCCAGAATGTTAAAGTTTCAAAGTCCACTCAATGTCCTGAACCTCTTCATACCATTAAGAAACCGCAACCTACAAAACAGACACCACAAACTGACACTAAAGCTCTGCAACCCAAGAAAAAAATAAACATTTTTAAAACTCCTTCCTCTGCAAAGGCTCAACAGACTAGGCCATTAGCCAGGTCTAAAGCTTTGCAGAGGCAAAAACTTAAACTAAATGCGAAGAACAGCGTTCCTCGCAAAAAAACGAGGGTCATTGACGGGGATGCGGTAGTATTACACCCATCGCCCGAATTTTTTGACTCCATGGGGGTCCTGGAAACGGGACCTTCCACTTCCAGTGCGCCCAATTAATGGCTTTTGTTTCCTGGAACTGCCGTGGTTTACGACCCAGACTAGAGGATCTGAAATCCATACTATCTACGCATCAACCTGTCTGTGTTGCTCTTCAGGAAACTTTTCTGAAGAGTAATATGACAACCCGTGTGCGTGGATATCATTGTGTACGACGGGATGTTGATGTCTCATCACCTTCTTCTGGAGGTGTTTGCCTTCTGACATCCCAGAACTATCCTCATAACGTCGTTACACTGACCACATCGTTGCAGGCTGTGGCTGTGCGAATTCACACTCGCACATTAATCACAGTCTGCTGCATTTACCTGCCACCTAACGATGCAGTGTCTCAAATGGATTTAGACCAACTAGTCGATCAGTTACCAATTCCCTTCCTTCTGCTTGGTGACTTTAACGGACACAGCTCTCAGTGGGGGTATATGGTACAAATTCTCGTGGTCGGCAGATCGAGCGATTGATCTCTGATCACAGTCTCTGTTTGCTGAACACCGACGAGAAGACGTATTTCCATGCTCCCACTAGGACATTTCATTCCCTTGATCTAGCCATTTGTTCACCGACTCTGCTGCCGTCGCTGAATTTAGAGGTTCTAAATTATCTCTATAATAGTGATCATTTCCCTCTCCTGATCTCCCAGGTTCATGGTAGTGGGGTGCGTTTACGTCCTCCCACTTACCGCTTCAACCGGGCAGATAAGGATTTATTCACACGGCTAGCAGTTATTACAGGTACAATGGTTCAAGATCGAGATATTAATGACTCTGTCCACAATGTCACTGCCTCTATCGTGGACGCTGCTGATGCAGCGATACCGAAGAGTGGAACATCACAGAGGAAGATGAGTAAACCATGGTGGAATAAGGAATGTCAATCCTCCTACCGGGAACGAAGGAAATTGTGTTGTATCTTCAGACGGTATCCCACAACTGAAAATCTGATAGCCTTTTAAAGGGCAAGGGCGATTGCTCGCAGAGTAAGGCGACATAGTCAGATGGAATCATGGATCAGGTATGTCTCTTCCATCACATCGTCTACCACAAGTCAACAGTTATGGAGAAAGGTAAAAGCTGCGAACTCCCTGTATCGGGAATTTTCTATTCCGATACTGGAAACCGCAAATGCTGTGCATTCTTCACCTGTCGAAGTGGCCAATGTAATCGGCCACTCTTTTGCTAGTGTGTCAAGCTCCGATTCTTACAGCGCTACATTTTTAGCGACTAAGAATCGTTCTGAGCAGACACCTATCAACTTCAGATGTCGGCAAGCACTCCCTTACAACTGTGACTTTGACATGTGGGAATTGAGAAAGGCTCTGTTCTTGGCTAAAATTACCAGTCCAGGATCTGATGGTATAACATACGATATGCTTCGCCACTTGAGCGAGGATTCACTTGTCAGTCTCCTGTACCTATTCAACCGAATATGGAGGGAGCATGTGTTTCCTAGCCAGTGGCAGGAAGCAATCGTTATTCCTATTCTGAAGCCTGGTAAGGATCCAAAGAACCCTCTCCACTATAGGCCTATCGCTCTGACGAGTTGCCTGTGTAAGACGCTAGAACGTATGGTCAATGCCCGTCTCGTATATCAATTGGAAAAGAATCAATGCATTCCTCCGTTTCAGAGTGGCTTCCGTAAAGGAAGATCCACAGTAGATAACAACCTTCTACTCGAAAGTCAGATTCGTTCTGCTTTCGTACGGAAGAATATTTTGGTTTCTATTTTCTTTGATATCGAAAAGGCATATGACCGTACGTGGCGCTATGGGATTCTGCGCACTCTTTACGAATATGGTCTGAGAGGCAATTTACCTCTTTTTATTAAAATGTTTTTATCGATTAGATCTTTTAAAGTACGGGTTGGTAATGTTTTATCCTCATCTTTTACGCAATTTGTTCCTCAGGGGAGCATTTTGAGCCCCACTCTTTTTATTTGTCACATTTCTCCCATACTTTCTCATTTACAACCTTCAGTTCATGGTTCATTATACGTAGACGATATGCAGATTTCCAGCGAAGGATCATCAATGCGTATCATTGAGCGACGACTTCAGACCGCAGTCAATAACCTGGTTACATGGTGTGATGCTAATGGGCATAGTATTTCTCCCAGTAAGAGTAGTTGCGTGCTTTTTTGTAGGAAACTGGTTTCCTCCCTGAACTTGATATTTGCATCCGTGATACGTCTATTCCGGCCGTCCCTGACGTCCGCTTCCTCGGAGTAATTTTCGACCGCAAACTCACTTTCCTTCCGCACATTTTATATCTGCGGAGGAAGTGTGAGAAATCCCTTAACATCTTGAAGGTGTTATCCAACACCTCTTGGGGAGTGGATCGAACTTCATTACTCCGAGTGTATCAGTCGGTGATTCTGTCTCGGATCGACTACGGATGTATCGTTTACGGATCTGCTTGCAAAACTACCTTGCGGAAACTTGACCCAGTCCACCATAATGCTGTGAGAATCTGCTGTGGTGCGTTTCGAACGTCACCTGTGCAGAGCCTCTATGTCATTTGAAACCAGCTGCCTTTGGCTTCGCGGCGCCTGAAACTGTCGCTCTACTATCATTTCAAAATGTCATCTCTCCCATCTCACCCATTTAAGACCATTTCTATCAGCCCGTCTTTAATCAGATTGTACAAAGCTCGTCCTTCTTTCACCCGTCCTTTTTCTGAAAGGGTGAAAGACATCATCGAGGAACTCAGCCTACATGACTTGGGTATTCAACAAAGAAATTTTTTTAAATTTCCACCTTGGAATGACCCAAAGGTTTACTTTCCACAACCCTTTTGCTTTAGTCAGCAAATCCAACACATGTCCCATTGTTCTCCAAAGGATCTTTGCCTTCCATCGCTGTCAGTATGAGGATTTTATTCCTATTTACACCGATGGATCGAAAGGAACTGGATACGTCGGCTGTGGTGTCGTTTCGAACGACATCAGGCACAGTTACCGGCTCGATTCTTCCTGCAGTGTCTACACTGCCGAAGCAGTCGCCATTTACTGTGCCCTTAGATTAGTCGAGACATCCAGTTCTCGAAAGTTCGTTGTGTATACTCACAGCAAGAGCGTCCTGGAAACATTGGTACATATTGACGATCGCAGTCATCCTATCGTGGTTGAAATTGCTGACATTATTTGCCAGCTTTATAGCAGGGGTTATGTTATAAAATTCGGCTGGATACCTAGTCATGTAGGTATTTTAGGAAATGAACAAGCGGACTCGGCTGCACGTTCGGCAACGAATCCTCTGCAGCTCGCAATCCCATTTGTGGACATTCGACGTCACATTTTAATTCTCATTCACAGACATGGCAGGAATCGTGGAGTTTTCATATAAATAACAAATTACACTCGGTGAAAATGATCATTGAATAATGGCCTGTATTTCCGGTGCGAAGAGCCGATGTCAGAATGACTCGCCTTCGCATTGGACATACTCGTTTTACACACAAACATCTTTTGTTTGGAGAAGATCCTCCCGAGTGTCCTTCCTGTCATGTCCCTTACTCTGTTCATCACATTTTAATTGACTGTCTGGTGTTTGATCATCATCGCCGGACTTTTTTTCATTCATCTGTTTTAAAACTGTCTGACTTGGTGGGAGAAACCACGCATCATAATTTATTTGCCTTTTTACGTCATATTGGCCTTTTACACCACATTTGATTTTTAATTTTTTATCTTTTGTGTGTTATTTGTGTTTGTCTTGCATTTCTTAAGGCTGTTAATTATTAAATAGATTTTAACAAGTGTTTGGCGCAGCATAGCCTACTTTGGCTCTTGCGCCATTAAACCTCACACTCACTCACTCACTCACTCACTCTGTCTCGGATCGACTACGGATGTATCGTCTACGGATCTGCTGGCAAAACTACCTTGCAGAAGCTTGACCCAGTCCACCATAATGCTCTGACAATCTGCTGTGGTGTGTTCCGAACGTCACCTGTGCAGAGTCTCTATGTCCTCTGTAACCAGCTACCTTTGGCTTTGCGTCGCCTGAAACTGTCGCTCTATTATCATTTCAAAATGTCATCTCTGCCATCTCATCCATCACAAAACATTAATACCAGCCCGTCTTTAAGGAGACTGTACAGTGCTCGTCCTTCCTTCATCCGGCCTTTTTCTGAGAGGGTGAAGGTATTCATCGAGGAACTCGGCCTACATGACTTGGATGTTCAGCAACGAAATTTTATTAAAATTCCGCCTTGGAATATTCCAAATTTTATTTATCATAACCCCTTTGCTTCTGACAGCAAGAGCACCACATGTCCCATTGTTCTCCAGAGGATCTTTGCCTACCATCGCTGTCAGTATGAGGATTTTATTCCTATTTACACGGATGGATCGAAAGGAACTGGATATGTTGGCTGTGGCGTCGTTTCAAACGACATCAGGCACAGTTACCGGCTCGACTTTTCCTGCAGTGTCTACACTGCCGAAGCAGTCGCCATATACTGTGCCCTTAGATTAGTCGATAAGTCCAGTTCTCGAAAGTTCGTCATATATACTGACAGCAGGAGCGTCCTGGAAACATTGGTACATCTTGATGATCGAAGTCATCCTATCGTGGTTGAAATAGCTGGCATTATTTGCCAGCTTTATAGTCGGGGTTATAACATAAAATTCTGCTGGATACCTAGTCATGTAGGTATTTTAGGAAATGAACAAGCGGACTCGGCTGCACGTTCGGCAAAGAATCCTTTGCAGTTTGCAGTCCCATTTGAGGACATACGACGTCTCATTTTAAATCTCATTCATCAGTCATGGCAGGAATCGTGGAATTTACAAATTAACAATAAATTACACTCGGTGAAGCCTATCATCGGAGAATGGCCTGTATTTCTAATGCGAAGAGCTGATGTCAGTTTGACTCGCCTTCGCATTGGACATACTCGATTTACCCATAGACATCTTTTATTTGGGGTGGGTGCTCCTGAGTGTCCTTCCCGCCATGTCCCTTATTCTATTCATCATATTTTAATTGACTGTCCGGTGTTTGATCATCATCGCCGGACTTTTTTTCATTCATCTGTTTTAAATCTATCTGACTTGGTTTGGGAAATTCCCCACCATAATGCATTTGCCTTTTTACGTCATATTGGCCTTTTACACCACATTTGATTTTTAACTTTTTATCTTTTGTGTGTTATTTGTGTTTGTCTTGTGTTTTTAAAGCTGTTACTTTTGAATAGATTTTAACAAGTGTTTGGCGCAGCATAGCCTACCTTGGCTCTTGCGCCATAAAACCTCACAGTCACTCACTCACCGAGTGTCCTTTCTGCCATGTCCCTTACTCTATTCATCATATTTTAATTGAATGTCCGGTGTCATCTGTCTTAAATTTATCTGACTTGGTGGGGGAAACCCTTCACCATAATTTATTTGCCTTCTTACGACATATTGACCTTTTACACCACATTTGATTTTTAACCTTTTATCTTTTATGTGTCTTTTTGTGTTGGTCTTGTTCTTTTAATGCCATTGAATTCTAATCGATTTTAACAAGTGTTTGGCACAGCATAGCCTGCTTAGACTCTTATGCCATTAAAATCGACAGTCACTCACTCAAACTCACTCACTATCTCCCCGCGGTGCACCTGGTTACACTTTACAGCGGCTACAAGATCTACAAATCGGCATTATGTCTCTCACTCCAAGGGGACCTCATAGAACTTGCCTACTTCAGATAAGTACGGGCTTCACGAACCCGTGGGACTTAAGTGATTTTTCTTTCCCAAGGAGTTTACTGTCTTTGTTAAACACGGATCGCGTAACCCGTGTTTACCAAAGCGATCCTTCTCTTATATTCGAACCTCTTTGTCAAATTGGCATCTATTTTTCCATTCTTCCTCTCAGGGGCTCCTACTCAGGAAGCTCATCTTCTTCAGATGAGTACGGGCATCACAAACCCGAGGTACCTCAGTGATCTTTTTTTCCCTCTGCTTCTAGTTTATTTCTTTGTCATGTGTTTTGTTTTGGGGGATTTTCCCCCGTCCCGTACTCTATTCATCACATTTTAATTGACTGTCCGGTGTTTGATCATCATCACCGGACTTTTTTTCATTCATCTGTTTTAAAACTGTGTGACTTGGTGGGGGAAAACCCCCACCATAATTTATTTGCTTTTTTATTTTTTTTGCATATTGGTCTTTTACACCACATTTGATTTTTAATTTTTTATCTTTTGTGTGTTATTTGTGTTTGTCTTTTGTTTTTAAAGCTTTTACTTTTGAATAGATTTTAACAAGTGTTTGGCGCAGCATAGCCTACTTTGGCTCTTGCGCCATTAAAATCTACTATCACTCACTCACTCCCATTAGGACATTTCATTCCCTTGATCTAGCCATTTGTTCACCGACACTGCTACCGTCGCTGAATTTAGAGGTACTTAATGATTTACATAATAGTGATCATATCCCTCTCCTAATCTCCCAGGTTCATGGTATTGGGATGCGATTACATATTCCCACTCACCGCTTCAACCGGGCAGGATGGGATTTATTCACACGGTTAGCGGTTATTACCGGTGGGATGGTGCATTTCGAACGTCACCTGTGCAAATTCTCTGTCTTTGTAACCAGCTACCTTTGGCTTTGCGGCGCCCGAAACTGTCGCTCTATTATCATTTCAAAATGTCATCTCTTTCATCTGATCCATTGCAGAACATTATTATCAGCCCGTCTATAAGGAGATTGTGCAGTGCACGTACTTCCTTCGTCCGTCCTTTTTCTGAGAGGATAAATGAATTTATCGATGAACTCGACCTACATGACTTGGATGTTCAGGAACCAAATTTTATAAAATTTCCCACCTGGATTTTGCCAAGGTTTACATTTCATAACCCTTTTGCTTTATACAGCAAATACAACACATGACCCATTGTTTTTCAGAGTATCTTTGCCTTCCATCGCAGTCAGTATGAGGATTTTATTCCTATTTACACGGATGAATCGAAAGGAACTGGATTCGTCAACCTTTGGTGTCGTTTCAAATGACAAATTAAAATTTATCTATGATAGACTATTAAAAAAAAAGTAAAATTATATAAATGAAGTAAAATCAATGTCATTTAAAAATTTAAATATATTTGGTTGGGGATTTTTTCCAACCAAGTCAATTAAACAAAGAGTATACAATTTAAAATGTCCAAAACGAACAAAGTTAAACGCAGAGCATTCAATCAAAATGTGTCTCACAGTCAAGGGACAAACACAATGATTGCACATTGGAGGAGTTTCTCCAAGAAAAAGATGTTTGTGTGTTAACCTCTTGTGTCCAATACGAAGTCGAGTCAAAATAATATCTTGTCTTCTACATAAAAAAGGGTGCCAAAGAAAAATAATTGGTTTAACATGATGTAATTTATTATCAGTTTCCATGTTCCATTGATCCTGCCAGTTATCATAAATAGTTCTTTTAATATATTTCAATGTATCTAAGTAAGGAAGGCCTGGATTTATTTCACTCGATGCTGATTTAGCAGCACTATCGACTGTAGTTTTGCCTTTGATACCCACATGGGATGGTATCCAACAAAATAATAGTTCGATGTTTTGAGACCAAAATTTAACACAAGTTTTTAAAGTTTTAGTGATCAATGGGCGAGATGAATGATGAGGATGATTTAAGGATTCTAACGTACTCATAGAATCAATGAATAAAAGAAAATTCTCATCATGCCGACTCGACAGATTGTCCAAAGCCTTATGAATAGCTGAAATTTCTGCTGTAAATATGGAGCACGAAGGATGAAGTTTAAAACTATGAAGTGAATTGCCAATTAAAAACGAAGCACCCACATGATTCGATGATTTAGAACAGGGCTTCTTAAACTTTTGTCATTCACGACCCCATTTATGATTGCGAGTTTCTTGACGACCCCATACAAATATAAAAGAAAAATAAATTAATATTTTTTGATGATTTATTTATTTATTAGGTAACAATATACATATACAGTGGCTCAAACAATTGAGGATACACCTTACTTTCACTTGATAAATCCAACTTTTAATGAAAATAACACATTAACTGGAATAGAAGACGTATTTTTACTTTTACACGTAATAAAAGGGTTAATT
>BMAW01075495.1:0-13015 GCA_019974015.1 Nephila pilipes
ACACACACACACCAAGTGAAATTCAGAAAAACGTTTTAAAAAACGTTTTAAAATAGGCGCGCTGAATGATGAGAGGGCCGATGCATATTAAATTTGAGTTGCGTAGTGTAGATTTGGAAAATTAGTTGCCAGTTCAGATAACGACCTCGTCATTTCATCATTGTTCGATATTTAGAGGTGTGATGACAGTGTCATATATGTCTTTGAGTCAAGTGGAGAAAAACATGATAATAATAAATTTAATTAGACGAATAGAAAGGGAATTAGAAGGCATGGTTAGAACGACAGCACTATTTTCGAATAAAGTCTATTTATTCCTTTTTAGTGAGAGAGAGACAATTTTACATGAGGATGAACGGCATTAGATTCCGTAAGTTGCAGTATTCAAATTTGAGAATACCAGAAGCATAGTGCAGGACCAGATCGAAAGAATTTTACCTTGCTTCGAATTTATATGGAGGGATTTCTTCAGATCATGTGGTATTGGATGAAGGAATTTTGAAGGACTTTTGCTGGAGACGAAAAGTCCGGTAGGGATTACCTATACAAGTTTGCGACCACGGAGAAAGCTGATTGTGCAGATTATACCAGCGCGTGATGGCATAAATTATGGGTTAACTTGGAATAATATCAGGAAATAGGAACGAACTCTTTATTATGACTTAAAGAATAGGAAAAATTCAGAAATTAAATTATTTGTTTAACTTTGAAATCAATTACACACACACATATATACAGCAGCTTTTTGCTTTGTTATTTTAGATGCCACACAAAGAGTTCTTCTCATTTAAATATTTCTAACGAAATTTCACTTATTCCTCATTCATGTCTCACTTTGACTTATTTTTAGATGAATCTGGAATTAAAAATAAATAAAATTTTGATAAGGAGGTCTTAATGTTTTGCGCTGTATTAAAATTATAGCGTTTGTCTCGGGGGAAAAAAAAAGAAAAGAAACTAGGGGTAGAAATTTACCCCACAATGTATATTCATATATTCTAAAATAAAACATTTGAGTCAATGACATATTTTAATTTGGCTCAGTTCTTCAGCCTGCTTAATTGAGTGCTTACGTAATACCTGCCCAGGTGAAATACTCTTTACGAATACGACCTACAACCACTAAATATACGACGCAAATCAAGATTGACAAAATACATTAATAATAAACTTTACAGCTATACACGCTTAACTGTACCTCTTCTTCTCTTCAAAATTGGACAACCAATCAAAGATTAAAGAGAAATAGTCCCTTTTAATTAGCCAAATAAGCTTCATTTATACCTATGTTGAGGGCCACTCGTTGAAACCTTGCATCACCCCTTTGGATAAACTACCTGGAGTGCATTTTTATACAGATCTTGTCTCTTATACCAACAAAAAGCTTGATATACCAGATTATCTACGTCAGAGGTCTTCAATCTGGGTTCCGCAAGTGATCATTATTTGCTTAATCAAAACGCCAAAATTTTAGTAAAATTTTAATTTTTATAAAAGATTCAATTATTAAAGGAAGTTTGCTTGTAAAAATTAATATGAATAAATATTTTATTGATTATACAAAATCTTAAATTTCGTAAAGGTCACGTGTTTCAAATACATTAATCGAGTTACATTAGGTCACATATTAGTCTCCGTTCTTTGGCTCAGTCGATATATCTCAAATTGTTATATCGACCAACATTCGGTTGAAACTAAATTTTTGTCAAGTTGATATTATGCATTTTTAGATTGACATTAGAAAAGAATATCCTGAAATTTCCAAAAGATCCGTGAGACATTTAATGTCAAATGTTTCAACCTGTGTGTGCGAAAAGTCTTTCCCTTTGTACGCTTCTACAAAAACAAAATACAAAAACAAATTGGATGCTGAACAGGTCATTAAGTTCCATATTTCAACAATTATTCCAGACGTAAAATTATTTTGCAATAAACAAACAATTACAGCCAAGTCATTAAAATTTTTCTTTTTATTAATTTGTTATGATTTAAAATATTAATGCTTTTGTGTATTATTCATAGAATACATTTCAGAAAATTAAAAAAAAAAAAAAAAAAAAATGCCATTAACTCTTTTTCGATTCATTTCTCATTAAAATGTTTGTTTTTAGTTTTTTTTTTAGTTTTTTATTAACGTCGCACTAGAAGCAACACGAGGGCTATTGGCGACGGACCTCGTAATTTTGAACCACGTTCAAGTGACGAGGACGACACCTGAGCTGGCACCCCCCTCTCCTAACTTCCCCACTACGCCAACGGGAGGACTTTGGACTCCGACAAATTTAACGTGCATCAGCCCTGTCTGCGGGTCTTTAGCGGCCAAGGATCGAACCCGCGACTGAACGAAAACCGCCGGTCGCTAGTCCACGACCTTGACCACTAGGCTACCGCGGCCCTTAAGATGTTTGTATTGTGATGAAATAATAATTTTGTAATATTAAATATGATAAAGCTTTGATATCCTATTTTTTCTGCTCCACGAGCAAGAGGGTTCCTTCAAGAAAACGGCGACCCGTGTGGTGACCGGGGATGACAGAATAGTCTCACTGTAGCTCATGCATGTCGTAAAAGGCGACTAAAATGGGTACCCAGCGTCTGGGGGTATAGCCGGGCACCCTGCCCCTGGGGATTATATCAGGGGACCTCAGGGACTTGCTTTCTTTAGTTATTTACGGGCATCATGACCCCGAAGCACCCTAGTGATATTTTTCTTTCCCATGGGGTTTACTGTCTTTGGTAAACACGGATGACGCACTCCCGGGATACCCTAGCGATCCTTCTCTATTTTCGACCCTCCTTCTTGTCAACCTTTTTTTTCAACTTCACGTCTAGACCACAGTTTAATCTTGTTTGGCGCAGCATAGCCATATCTGGTTCTTGCGCCAATACTTTCACTCACTCACTCAAGAAAACGGCAAGATCAAAGGGTTCCCCCAAAAAATAAAAGGTTGAATACCCCTGACCTATGTCAAATCGCTTTGCAGTATTCCCTCGAAAGTGCTCCAAATCTTCACTGATGGCAGTAAAAATTGAGCGGAATCCAAGAGGTAGTGGTATTTTTGTGAAAACACTTACAATTAGTTTTACCATTAAAATCGGAAACCCTGACCACAGCTGTGTTTTTCTATCGCAACCTAACTGCAACTGAAGAGGGTCTTAAGGCTGCAACCCACCTGCACCACCTGTCAAGATATCTGGATTTTGACCGACAGCTGCAGTTCTGTCTAACACTGGCGAAACTGGTTCCGCATTGGTGATACAGCATCTATACTGGCATTACTTCAAAAACTTTCAATCTGTCAATGATATACATCTTCAGTGGATATTGGCATCGCCGGTAAGGAAGTGGCTGATACCTTAACTAAGGACGGCACTTCAATAGCTTTTACTTGTACCACCTTAACTTTTCCAGGGAATTTGCTCAATAATTATATCTAACATCAAATTTTCTTGGTGTTCTCCTTCGCCACATGACAGGTATTGGGGCAATCGGCCAGGTGGAGTCATCATTTTTGGGGATGATCGGGCCCAGTAGACTGCAATATCAAGATTTCTGATCTGTCAATTCAAATGCCTCAAATTTGACCAAGGGAGGGGGGAAGTAAGATCTTCCTTGTCTGTCCAAATTGTAACTGAACACTCCTTTTCTGAACATAGTAGCCTCCGTAACCTAGTGGTTATTGTCTCGGACTCGCGGCCAGTGGTTTTTGTCGAGTCATGGGTTCGAGCCTTGGTGCCACTAAAGACCCACCGTGTATCCCTGGCTGATGCACGTTAAATCGGTCGGGAGCCTAAAGTCCTCCCGTTGGCATGGTGTGGAAGTTAGGAGAGGGGTGCCAGCTAAGGTATCGTCCTCGTCACTTGACCGAAGTTCAAAATTACGTAACACTCCCTGTGTTGCTTCTAGTGCAACGTTAATATATCCAACCTATCAATCATTCTCTCCTGAGCATTTTTTCTGTTTGGGACTTTCGAAGGCGGACTTGACCAAGCGTCCCTTTCCTGTCTTTGACTTGAGTGTTTTTGTGCCCATGGATCTGATCAAGCCGATTGGCTAAAGGCCGCGGTAGCCAGTGGTCAAGATCGTGGATTCGCGACCGGTGATTTTCGTCGAGTCGCGGATCCAAGATTGATGCCACTGAAGACCCGTCGTGTAGCTAATGCACGTTAAAGTTGTTTTGGTTCAGTTCTCCCGTGGGCGTCGTGTAGAAGTTAAAATAGAGGGAGGGTGCCAGCTCAGGTGTCGTTCTCGTCACTTGACCGTGTCTCCATATTACGAGGACCGTCGCCAGCAGCCCTCGTGTTCCTTCTATAACAACGAAAATAAAACCAAACGAAACCCATTGTCTAGATCGAATAGGATTACAACAACATATTTTAATTTAAATTGCTCTGTTATATTATATTAATTTCGATTCTTCGTTTTCATAATATTTTTTGTATAATGATCCACCTAATACATATCGTTCTGTCGTGGGTTCGATCCTTGGCCGCCAAAGACCCGCCGTGTAGCCGGGGCCGATGCACGTTAAATCTGTTCGGGGCCCAAAGTCCTCTGGTTGGCGTGGTGTGGATGTTAGGAGAGGGGGGTGCCAGCTCAGGTGTCGTCCTCGTCACTTGACCGTGGTTCAAAATTACGAGGTCCGTCGCCAATATCCCTCGTGTTGCTTCTAGTGCGACGTTAATAAAAACTAAACTAAACCACATAATGCATAAATATATCTATTGCAAAAACACCATACCTTCAATTACTTGAAATTAAACTGTATGTTATCTGGTACGCATTCCACGTAAATATTTGAGCTTATTATCGAAAAGATCGAATATTTTAACAGTGAGTAAATCTCTCGATTACGAAAGAGTAAATATTTTTTTTATAAGGCATCAAATGTTTATTGTAATGTTTAATGATGCAAATATCTTGATATCCACTAGGGGTAGATATTTACCCCACTGGTGTTCTTCAAACATCCTACTTTAAATAAAATTTGCCGATGTATTGAATAAATTTAAAATCTCCCGTTGAATTAATTGATCAAATCACAGCGGATATGACGAAATATGGCTAAGGATTGGCCATTAAAATCGAATTACTTCCGCGTTTTTGTCGTTTCCTTCACGATATATGATCGGGATCCGTCTGGATTGAATGTCAGTATGTCTCTACATCTACGGAAAGCGGAGGAGATGACTGTACAATTAATTTATGGATAGTAAAACGACTTAAATGGGCAATTTCGATTTCGTTGGGCTTGAATTGATCAAAATACGAGTAATTAAATGTTTCGATAAGGATTTATATATATATAGAGTTTTTATATATATGCATATTTTAAGCATCGCAAAATGCAGATGTCTTTTTTTATTCTTCTTCTTCAGGTGCGCCTTATCATCATAAATAATGTGGGATAGATGAACAATAAATATAAGTAAAATACATAAATTAAACTTTTGTTTAAAAAAAGGTCTAAAAGATATAAAAATAACTTTTTAAAGTTATGTGCTACCTTAAGAGAACTTAATTTTTTTTTTTTTTTTTGTGAAACACTTGAATATACTAAATTATAGACCATTGCAAAATATGCTGCTAAATAATGGTCTATAATTTAGTATATTCAATGATTTAATTGCAATGGTCTATAAAATAATATATTCAAAAGCCCCTTGCATGAACTTTTTTTTTTTTTATTTTTCAAATTTTTGCTGTATTTGTTTAAATTTAGTAAAATGTGACATTTACGCTAAAATTCATATTACAAATTCTAACTAATATATTTCTCTTTTTGTTTCAAGAATATATTTGTGTCGTGAAGCAGAAAAAAATGCAATCATCTCTTAAACTTACCGAGTTACACCAAAACTTATAAACACAACGTGATTAATTTTTTTAAAAAATAAAAATTACTCTAAGATAAATAGGTAAAAACTTAAAAAACTATGAGGTTCACAGCATACCTAGAGATGTTCAGAAACATTGTGGTAAAATTTCATTTAAATATATGAAAATGCTTTTTTAAGAAATGAGATTTTTCGAAATAAAAAAAATTAAAACCGCAGTGTTCCAGAAATCCATTAACAAGTATTTTAATGTTTCTTAAAAAATTGTATACTTACATTAATGCACTAACTGATTACCCTAGAAACAAATTCAAACCTTTTTTGAAATCGTACATATGTGGGCTTTATTAAAAGGTAATAAACTTCCGGAATTATTCATGGAAACGGTGATTTTTGGGAAGGCACATACCTAAAACGATAAATAATATATAATTTCTAAAACCTTCATCTCTTACTTTGAGATACTTAGATAATTACTAATAAATTAAATACCATAGTTACTTATATATAAGATCAAAAGAAATATTAATGCCTCAAGCTTATATAAATTTGTATTATTTCACATTGAAAAAGTTATTTTTATACCTTTTATTCCAGCTAAAGCTTGATTGAAATGTTTTTTACTAAAAAAAAAAAAAATATTACTAACTATTTTTTAATTAAAAAAGTTATTGCGTGAGTTCTACGCGTGTGCAACATTTCAACTTAACTGGTCGTTAATTGAAGCTCCCTTCTCCCTGGAGTGGCCGCGGTAGCCTAGTGGTCAAGGTCGTGGACTAGCGGCCGGCGGTTTTCGTTCAGTCGCGGGTTCGATCCTTTGCCACCAAAGACCCGCCGTGTAGCCGGGGCTGATGCACGTTAAATCTGTTCGGGGTCCAAAGTCCCCCCGTTGGCGTGGTGTGGATGTTAGGAGAGGGGGGTGCCAGCTCAGGTGTCGTCCTCGTCACTTGACCGTGGTTCAAAATTACGAGGTCCGTCGCCAATAGCCCTCGTGTTGCTTCTAATGCGACGTTAATAAAAACTAAAAACTAAAACTAAAGCCTAGTTGCAGCGGACTCGTTGCCAGCTTTTTTCGTCGAGGCGTAGGTTCGATCCTTGATGCCACTGAAAACACGCCGTGTTGCCGGGGTTGATGCTCGTTAAGTCTGTCGCTGCTCGAAGTCCTCCCGTTGGCGTGGTGAGGGAATTAGGAAAGAGGTGCCAGCTCAGGTATCGTCCTCCTCTCTAGATCGAGGTTAGTCGCCAATAGCCCTCGTTTGCTTCAAGTGCGACATTAATAAAGCCAAATCAAATCCCTTCGAAGGTTTACCTTCTTTAGGTAAGTACAGACATCATGACCCTGAAGTAACCTAATGATAATTTTATTTCCCACGGGGTTTAATGTCTTGGGTGGCGTTACTCCGGGTTACCCTAACGATCACTCTCAGTTTTTGACTCTTCCAGTCAACCAATTTTAACCTTCCTTCCCCCCCCTCCCTGTTTTTTTCCCATAACGTCTAGATCAGATATACATTGTTTGGCACAGAATAACTAGATTTAGCTCATGCGCGATTAACTTCCAACTTTCACTCACCTGATTTCTTAAAACATTTTCTGCAGGTCTACAAGAGCATGAACTCGTACCTATCAGGTTGTTCGCCCAAAAATAATTTGTGTGTGTGTTCTAGATTCCATCTCTGAGAATTGTTTTGTATTGACACAAATTGTATCGCATTCATTTGTTAATTGTTTATTTTGGTAAAAACAACATTTACTTTTTGTACCATTTTTTGAGAAGTCTTATTTGATATGAAATTTTTTATGGTGCTTTCGAAGATTAGGTCTTTTTACACGCAACACAATACTTAAAAAAAAATACCTGGAAATTTGAAACCGCAGTTCTGATTAAACAAAAACAGACACCTTAATACCGTCCATTTGCTGATTACTTGAACTGATAAGCTTTACGATTTAATTCATTATCGAAATAAAAGCTATCAAATAAATCCGAACCAGTGATTGTGATATAAAAGTACATGATATGCTATTTTAGATTAAGATCTGAAACCAGATTTTTATATAATAATACGTTATGTGTAGCAAGAGAAACGAAATATTGAAGAGCAAAAAGCTACTACAGTGACATTAGATTACATTTTTAGCAGCTGAAAAAGTCCAAATACCAATTTTGGTGATAAAAATCTCAGATTTTTATTGAATGCCAAGTGTCATTTTTGTGGTGTTTCAGAGACATGGTTCGATAAAACCGCAGAGGGTGAATGACTTCTGTTTACGTTTAAGAAATAGCCCTATGAATGCAATAAACGATTGTTAAAACAAATTATTTATATTGCCAGACTCTACTGGAATAGAATCTGAGTTTTTGCTGAATTATGTGTATTTTTAATAAAAACAAGTGCGCTCAGTGCTAAAACGATACCCATTATTCCCTATCATGTACGAATTTTTCTTAAATGCTGGTAATTATTGTGTTATTTACTTAAAAATACCTTGAATGTGGTTGTTTGGTTGGTTTTATCTCTGTAGCTCATGCATGTCGTAAAAGCGACTAAAATGGGTACCCAGCTTCTGGGGGTATAGCCGGGCACCCTGCCCCTGGGGATTATATCAGGAGACCTCAGGGACTTGCCTTCTTCAGGTAAGTACGGGCATCATGACCCCGAGGCACCTTAGTGATCTTTTTCTTTCCCATGGGGTTTACTGTCTTTGGTAAACACGGGTGACGCACTCCCGGGATACCCTAGCGATCCTTCTCTATTTTCGACCCTCCTTCTTGTCAACCTTTTTTACCTTTTTTTTCAACTTCACTTCTAGACCACAGTTTAATCTTGTTTGGCGCAGCATAGCCATATCTGGCTCTTGCGCCAATAAACTTTACATTCACTCACTCATTCACTCACTTGGTTGGTTTTATTAACATCGTACCAGAAGCAACACGAGGGCTATTGGCGAGAGACCTCTTCATTTTGAACCTCGGTCAAGTGATGAGGACGATACTTGAACTGGCACTCCCTCTTCTAATTTCCATACCACGCCAACTTTGATTGTGGCAGAATAATATCTATTATCATTTCGATTTATTACAAATCTGCATTAGTTAAACAAAGAGTTTGCGTGTGCTGACGAAGTAGCAAAGAGATGAAAAGACGTAGAAGCACTAAATTCGGTACTCTGAATTTATGGGTGCTGATGGTATGCCCCTAGAAGTGATGTTTTTCAAAATTCGCTTTGAAATTTTTAATATTTAATTTTAAAGTAACCGACGAGGCAGATTTTGTCTGCATTAGTCATAACTCTGACGTATATTTGTCACAAGATGTAATGATCTTTTTTTGCTTTTAAGCTATTCGCGAAGTTTTTTGAAGATCGTTATATTTATTCATTTCTTCTTTGAAGCAGATTGAAGTGTTTTGGACATAGGTATTTTTACATTTTTGTTTGTTTTTTGCAATATAATTACGTCTCTGTTCCAAGTGAATTAAGTAATGATATACGGCGAATAGTTTAACTTCCTAATATTAAACAATATTTTCAACGTAACGCTAAAATTTTTTAGAATGGTGCAGATTTGATATTGATAATCCTTCTATTCAAAATATCTTTACTTTATTCCTCAAATCTTAAAATCTCAAATATTTTTAGAATTCTTAGGAAACATAACTCAAGTTTAGTATTCTTTTCACCTCCTCTATTACGTGCCATCTTAGATATTGTGGATTAAACATCAACTTCTGGACCGGAGTTCAAATTCCGATTTGTATCGTCTGCTCTTCATCTCTATTAATTTATTTCGGAAAAGCCTATCTTTTTTTTTCATTTCTTGATTGTTTTGTTTGTTTTCTTGAAATTAAAAATTAAAAAAATATTTTTATAGCTAAATTTATATATTTGGTTTTACTTTGTTATCTGCTAAGTCATTCTTTCCTTGGAGGATAGGGCCGGAAAAATTTGGTTATAATAATAGTAAAAATCTCGCTTCTCAGATTTAGTTCTTAAAGCTATCATTTATTTGAGGTTACAAAATAGAATCGGTTGTTGAAACACTCTTTTAGGTCGGGAAATGATTCTTAGTATCATATTTTAATTTCAAAGCATATTTTAATTCACTATTTCTGTTTTAAATTCACAATACTTTTTTAAACATTAAAACGTATTTTACATTTTGTCTCTTATTTATTTTTCAATGCCAATAGAGCTTTTAAATTTGTGACTAATCTTCTTCATTGTTAATAAGAAACTTAATCACTCAAAATGTGTAGCCAGTTTATTTCAATCTTCTAATAATCAACATCAAAATAAGTTTCTGCGGAGTGGTTAATTTAACTGCTCAATTGGTCGCGGTAGTCTAGTGGTCAAGGTCGTGGACTAGCAGCCGGCGGTTTTCGTTCAGTCGCGGGTTCGATCCTTGGCCGCCAAAGACCCGCCATGCAGCCAGGGCTGATGCACGTTAAATCTGTTCGGGGCCCAAAGTCCTCCTGTTGGACTGGTGTGGATGTTAGGAGGGGGGTAACAGTTCAGGTATAGTCCTCGTCACTTGATCGTGGTTCAAAATTAGGAGGTCCGTCGCCAATAGCCTTCGTGTTGCTTCTAGTGCGATGTTAATATAAACTAAACTCCTTTAATTTTAATATCCGAAAAGTTTATTATTGTCCATTTCTTGACATTTCATCGTTTGCTTTAATTCTTATATTTGATGGAGTAATTTAATAATAATTATAAAATAAGCTCACCTTGGGTGGCTAAACCTGTTCTTCGCAAATTTTTGCATAGAACTTTTTAAATTTTTCTGTTTGTGTTTGCTTTTTTTTTATTTACTTTTTTATATTTAATTCATTATATTTGCTTTATGTAATCAAATTCTTACGAGACTGGATTTACCTTCACATAAAAAAGTTTCCATTCACAAGATTTGTTCAAAAATGTTTCTTTTAGCACCTTCGCGTCTATTAGCTTACTCATCTTTGGGTGTATGTGTTTAGACAACTTGCCAAGGCAAAATGGCGTCATCTTCCATTCACTCACGCAATTTTTATTTTTTATTTTTATTTCTTATTTTGCGTTCGAGTAACATTCTGCTAGCAGGTTCCGACACAAATGTAAACATCTTTTAAAAGTTATGTCTCGATTTATCATTTGACATTTCGAGTGCTGGAAATGCATGACTGCTATGACTCTCAAACCTTTCTCTCTTGATAACAGATGAGTTATAATATGACGTTTCTTCTTTCTCTTTTTTTTTAAATACAAAACATGGTTTATGGACGGTTCAAGCTATCAATTTATGTCACGTGACCACTTTTAATCTTCCCCGTTGAGTTGCCATTTCAACGCAAAAAAAAAAAAAAAAAACCCGCAAATTTTAGTATTTTTTGCTTAATTTATGTATAGTGACACCTCGTATAAAGTTTCCTCGCTGAAAGCTGATTCGATAGAACTTAGCTATTTTGTTTCGCTAAATTTCATTTTGTTTTTCTTGTCTTTTGTTATGTTTTTATTAGCTTTCGTATACAAAAGTTTATTGAGTGAATCCGCATCGAAAAGAACTAATTAAAGACAAATTAATATATAAATTTGATATTAATATGTAATTAAACACCAATACTTAAATCGAAACAAATCGGAAAACATTCTCAATAGTTAAAAATGAATACTAAATGTATAAAATCATTACTGTTCCATTGAGAAAAAATATACTCCAAACCATAAAAATAAGCAGATAAGACATTGCAAAGGGGGAAAAAATAATAAAAATATTCATATTTTAACTATGAAAAAGAAAATATTATATTCCTTAGAAAATTCCAAAAGGAAATAGATTAAGTGAAAAAATAAATTGGCAACTTCTAGAGCCATCAAATACGGTATTTTTATTCAAAAACTGTAAAAAAACCCAAAATTTGAAGAAAAGCAAAACAATGGAGTATGATATATTTTATACTACATCAGGATTTAGATTATTAGGCTGGGTTATTCGAGAATTACTAGCCAAACTATCACCATCAACAAAATATGTTATTAAAAAAAACGGCTGTAAACCCAAAGATACTTTTCAGCACAGATTAAAAGCAAAATTCAAATTCATTATTAAAGCATTTATGGAGAAAGAGAACGTAGCAAAACCAAAGAAATCCGTAATAATGAAAACTAATGTTAACTAATAGAACCGAAAATGTTTTTAATAACTCAAAATATACACCAATATAAGAAAAAATTAAACGACACTGTCACCACGTGTAGGAATTTAACAAACAGTGTACAAAATACAGAACTTAAAGTAACACTTTCTTTAACATTTTGTTCAAATTCATATATATATTTATAATAATTTAGTAATACTTTGGAACATGTGTATATTTTTATATATAAGGCAAAATACGTCAAGTGTATAGTATACGTACATAATATGGCAAACATACGTATTTAGAATTAGGCAAATTGAACTCATCTTCTCCATATTGCGATTTACTTAAATCTACGGCTCAAGTTTTCAACTTGGGTTCCCTGTAACTTTGACAAGGGTTGCGCACGTGATAATTTGCTTAATCAAAGCGCCGAAATTTTCGTAAAATTTTAATTTTTTATAAAAAAAAATTCAATTATTCAAGGCTGACTGCTGGTAAAAATAAATATAAATAAATAGGTTTTATGGATAAAATAAAATCTTAAATTTCGTAAAAGTCACGTGCTTCAAATACATTCATCGAGACATATTAGGTCACATATTAGTCATCGTTCTTTGGATCAGTCGATATATCTCAGATTCATATATCGACCGACACTCAGTTGAAATTAAGTTTTAGTCATGTTGATATTATGCATTTTTGGATTGACATTAGAGAAGAATATCCTGAAAATTACCAAAAGAGCGGTGAAACATCTAATGTCATTTGTTTCAACCTATGCGTGCGAAAAATCTTTCTCTTTGCTCTTTGAGACAAAAACAAAACACAGAAACAGATTCGATGCCGATGAGGACATTCGATAGCAGATTTCAACAATTATTTCAGACGTAAAAATACTTTGCAATAAAAAATAATCATAGCCAAGCCACAAAATTTTTTTCTCTCATTGAATTTGTTACAATTTAAAATATTGTTGCTTTTTACAACGTTTTTCTGAATTTCACTTGTTGTGTGTGTGTGTCATCAAATTTTCGATCGTTAATTTAACCAACTTC
>BMAW01075497.1:0-16140 GCA_019974015.1 Nephila pilipes
AATGATACGACCTCTTTCAAACTCTGACAGTTGCTCGTAATGAGCTCAAATCCTGTGACGAGGCATTTTGTCAGTCGTTGAAAGATATCCTAAATCGCAATGCAGCAGAAAACTTGACCATCAGATTGAGAATCGTTTCTTATATATAACTGCTGAGAGCGCAGTTCCGATGTGCTGGAGCTCCCGCTATTCATTCATTGGACACCAAATTTCAATCATTTGCATGTTCGGTCCAAATGTCTTTGCATGCGAAATTTCATTACGATCGGGCGATTCCTTCTTGGGGCGTTGCTTTTCTGTTATCGAAGTGTATTTAGAAATAATTTTTAAATAAAAAAAAATAAAAATTTCCAAAATTACCAAGTTTTTTAACTTTCACAAAGGAATTATATCGTAATATATTGTAAAGGCAGGTTTATTATATTTTATGCGCTGTTTGATGTATGAAGAGTAAAATGTTTTACGTATTTCCTGAATATTATTTTTAAAAACGGTACCTAAAGGCAAATTTAGCTGAAAAACCATGTCCACATTCCACTCAAAGGAAAAGAAAACGAATTTGACTAAAAAAATTGTTATAGTTGAATAAACGATTCAAGTATCATTATCAGGCACAGAAAGTTCACTCTGCGAATAGTTTTAAGACATAAATATCACAAAGCGAAAGAGTGATATTAAATTTTTTTTTTTTTTATTTTCCTTCGCATGTCTTGGTACTCTTAACACACACACACAATTAGCAATGTACGCAAAATGCCCCATAATGCAAAGATTACTTTTCTTAGTCCGCTTTAAATAATGGTATATTTATGCCGTTATTTATTTAATAGTATTCAGTAAGACATAATTAGAATAAAACACATAAAACGGAAAAGAAGTATCATGATTTCTCGCGGTTTAGAAAGAGTATTTTAAAAAAAGAATAGAATCTTCTATCGGTTTTGAAATCAAAGCATCTCACAAAATCTTTCGTGCGACGTAAATAAATAAATATTTCAGTTCTTTTTTCTTCCTAGAAATAGTTTTGGACCATTCGAATATATATATGTCGGGGCGTTTTTTGTGAACACTTCAGGTAAAGAGTTTCAACGCATGCATCCATCTGACTTTCGAGAAAGGTATAAAAAAACTGCAAGGAAAGGGAAGTAGAGTCGATATCACTGCTCGGGAATTTGAGGAGTCCCGGCATATATCATTTGAGAGGGACACAGTAATCTTAAAATGTCCAAAATATCGAAAGAGTATTTTATTATAGTATTTTACACTTTTGTATGGTTTTTCTAAATATATCTACAGAGTTTCATTCTACCAGCTTCGTAATTTAGAGATTTATGAAAGCATATAAGGCTTAAAATTATTTCCTAGATCTTCATAACTTTGAACTGATTTTCATCAGAGTTTTATTTTTTATGATGATCACATGCGTTTTTTTTTTAGTCATTTGCTGTCAAATCAAAATTTGTTTGCTGCCTTGTCGAGTTGTAAATTTCATTTTGTGTAGAATGGTCATCGTCGGTGAGTGCAGCTCAGTTTTTTTATTAACGTCGCACTAGAAGCAACACCCGGGATATTGGGGACGGACCTCGTAATTTTGAATTTTGGTCAAGTGACGAGGATGACACTTGAACTGGAGACACTTGAGTCTCCTAACTTCCACACCATGGCAACGGGAGGATTATGGGCTGAGGCAGATTTAACGCGCATCAGCCCCGGCTACACGGCGGGGTTTTAGCGGCAAGGCATGTACCCGCGACTGAACGAATACCGCCGGTCTCGAATCCGAAACCATGACCACTAGGCTACCACGACCACCATCGTCGGTGAGACCTGGATTCCTCAGTATGCATCGGAAATCAAGCAACCATCAAAATATTGGGTTGATTCCTGTGAAATTGCTCTAATGAAGGCGATAATGATCTCATCGGTAGAAAAAGTGATAACGAAGAATTTTTTAGGTGTGAAAGACGTCATGATCACGAGCACGAGTCACTGAGACCAAGACAGCTGTCTAGTGGATCATGATGCATATTAAAAACAAACAATTTTCGATGATTCGAGCGCCATCTCTTGGAATTTCTAAGAACTTTATAAGCGATCCTCGTACATAAAGGTTTTAAAAATTTTCCATTTGTTTTCTTTGATATATTAGATAATTAAGAGCGTGGAATTAGGATTTAGATACAAAAAGTTTTTACTTTTTTTTAAAAAAAAATCCACAAAATTAAATGCAGCTAATTCTGCTGTTTTTCGTAGAATCTGATAGAAATAAAAATGGAAAAACTGTAAAGAGCTTTATTACAGATCAACCCATGAACAGAAGTCGTGAAGAAACAATTCTAATAAAATGAGCAAATATTATTTAAAATTCTTAGAACTTGTAAAATTATAAAATATAAGAATATATATTTTGAAAAAAGTATTAAATATTCGTTTGTTTGGAACTGAATTCTTTTTTCTAAGATGCATATTTTATGTGTGTTCAAAGAAGGTTGCCATAAAAGTTTTGTTATAAATATCCAATAAAAATATCCCTCAGAGTTATACATAATTATGTAATGCAAATGTATCAGTTTATTTTTACTTTAAAGTATCCGTACATCTTCGGAAAAAAGTTTTTGAAATACATTGATATTTGATACCGAGATATTTTTTAATGCTAAAATATAATCTAAAACTATGAAAAACACATTTAATAATCTGCTTTTAATTAAAAAAAATGTTGGCATGGAAAACATGGTGAAAATAGTGCTTAAGTTGATTATCAGAATAACCTTCATATTTCAACAGTAAACAAAAATATCATTATTCTGTAAATTTCATCATATTCCTCATAGCATTTTTGGGGTTGGTACTACTTTCACGATGAAAATTATATAACTACAATTTTTATTGTGTTTCGAGTCAATTAACAATGAAAAAAAAATATATATAACAATACATGATTTACACCTTGTTACTAAAAAAGTATTAATTTTACAACCATAAAACTAGTGGGGGTTCTTAAAAACTATATAAGAAAGATACTTGCAAAATTTAAATTAATTCAATTCATAACTTTTTCTGATATTTATGTTGACATATGTGAATATGTCGAAAAAACTCATTTTGAGAAAAGTCAAAAACAAGCATTCAAATGCAATTAAAAATTAGCTATCGAGTAAAATTCAAATCTCTGTAATTTAAATTCTAAATAGGGTATGAACAAAATTCAAATACTATTGGAAAGAAAAAAGTTTAAATTTTAAACTGACATTAAAATTAAAAAATCTAAAATTTTGACAAAAATGACGTTTCCAAGTGTACGGATACCTTAAAAACATACATAACTACCAAGAAACTTAGTATTACAGTTTTATAATATTTTATGATATGATGCTTGTATAATGGTTATAACTTATCTATATCATTAAGGAGTTAAATCAAACAGTTGCTGATAAATTTTAAAAGTGTACTTTCGAAATTAAGTTTTTATTTTGATTTGAAAGATTAGGATGGAAAGCTTTCGTTCAGAATGTAATAACGAATTTTTATTTCCAAATTTTAATTTCTATTTTACTAATTCAGATTAGCAGAAAAACCCAAAATAATTTATGGAATTTCTGATCCTTCTTCAGGTGGGAAGAATAGCATATTATGAAATAAATTATGTTTATAAAATTTTGATGCAAACAAGTTATTGTTGTTCTGTACGTTGATATGGACCCGCGAAAAATGTATACAAATATTTTCATAAGCATTATTTTATTAAAACGCTACTTGTACTAAATTCACCCTTCGAAATTTCAAAACATTCTAATATGCAACAAATATCTTCTGACAGGAAGGACTATGAAAACAGGCGTTACTGTATTAAAATAGACAATAAATTATTAAAACTCTCGTTTAAATCCTGTTTAGATGTTAAAATTAAAGCAGACGATAAAATATTAAAGTAGATAGTAAATTATTAAAGCTATCGATCATATTCTGTTCAAATATTAAAATTAGAGCAAACAATAAATTATTAAAATTGATAGTAAACTATTAATAATTTTGAATAATATTTTTCCAATGTATTAAGACAAAACCAGACGATAAATTTATTAAATTATAGTTTAGGCGAAACGGAACTATTGCTTCCACACAATAAGAATTAAATAAATTAAATATTTACACAAGTATTAAGGCTCTCGTCTTCCGGCAATTTCAGTTATATGTTTTTATCATTGTGTCGAAAGACGTGAATGACGCATCAGGGCTTTGTGAAAAATTAAATGCTTCAATTGAGTTCAGATTGGCGATTACGCGACAATAATTTTTTTCAATCAATGAAACAGTTAAGATCGAAGTAATAAAACATTTGATTAGGACGGTGGCAACGATAGTTCTTGTTTCGATTCATTTTCATTGAATCGATAACTCTTTTCTGTTTTATCGTCTGATCTTGTATTTTCGTTGTAGTAATAAGTTTCTTCTTTGTTTTTTGATAGGAAGTCTTAATCTAACTGGACTAAGTAAACAGGTAAATTTTCATCCCATTCTTGATTTTTATACGTTAAAGTTATCAATTTTTTGACCGCATTGAAGGACAATTGATGTTTCGATTTAATTAGAGTTTTTTTCCGACTCCATGACTTTAATTTGGAAAATAAAAACATTGAAACCCTGGCATATACATAAGTAGATATGAAAATTTTTAAAAGGCTTTGCATTCATTTTGTGATTACCTGTGTTGTTAAATGCATCTTTGCGTGCATTTGCTGAATAACTTTTTATTAGTAACAGCTTAAAATTTTTATTTTATTTTAAAAAAATAAAATAGAAGGTTTCGTATACATTTTTGTAAAGTCTAAATCTTAATCATTCACAGGGCTGGCCATCTGGGGTATATGGCGCATGCTATGTACCGGGGCCCAGGGATTGAGGAGCCCCCAACAAGGTCAAGAACTAAAATAATGTACTCTTGCACATAAAACTTGGCAATACTCCTATCGTTGTCAGTATGATATTAATGTAATTTTGTCGTAACCATTATTATTGTAGATCTATGAATTTCAACCTTCTTCTCTCCAACTAATTCTTGATGACGCGAATGGTTAGTTTTCGTTATTTGACTCGGGGAGCTTCCACGTATCCCCATCTAAACTGAATTTTTATTCAAGCATGTGTGTAGAAAGCTTGAATGGACGATCCAAGGGAATGCTGTGTTTGTACAAGAAATTCCGAATCAGATACGAAGAATAGGTGTGTACATTATCGTGAGAGAGGGGCCAATATTTTATCGCCAGCTTGTTTGGTCGTTTTTGTCTCACAGCATCACGAATGTAAGGAAACCTTCTAGGTGGTGATCCTTGGGGTGCCTATTTGAAATGCTCCACCCCACGGGAATCGAAGAAAACAATTTGCATGACCTTCACATTGCTGCCGAGCCATTTTTGGGCTCGGTGATTGACGGACATTTCCATTGTGAGATCTGTATCTTTGTTTCTGGATCGACCCCTTAAGCCCTCGGCTCATCAACAGAAATCACGGTTTTCGAACAGTTAAGGTCACTATTTGCGTATCCCGTGTGATTTCCAAATGGAGTTGCTTCAGTTCTATCGTCAGTAGCTTTGGCACAAACATTGCAGAAATCCTCTTCATTCCTAAATGCTAAATCAAAATTGAATACACCTATCTGACGCTTATCCCCACCTTGTTTGTGGACTGAAATACAATGATCCTATGTAACCTGTGCTCACTTCTACGATAAAGTTATGGTTTCCTAATGAAAGCGGTGCCGTATATGGAGGCTACAATATTGCTACTAAATGTCATTAAAACGTTGCCTATGTAAATCAAATAGCGTGGTTTCTCAAAGAGTATGAAATACGAGAAAACCACGTTACTGGTTTGCATAGACATCGTCATGGTAACGCCAGCTACCATAATATTACGGACACTAGATAAAGGCACCGGCTTCTTAGGAAACCGTAAATTGCCATAGATATTTTGATTTGTTGAGAGTCTACCTATGCACGGCCATCTTTGAAGTGGTTGTAGCCTACCTTTAAAGGTGAGAAGCGTATGACATCTTCCCCGAAAACCTATTTAGTCTTAGGTTTGCTTGGGTATTCCCAAGTTTTATGCGAAATTTAACGCGACATCACTGCTCAAGTCGTTACGTCATTTTTTTAAAACCCAAGTCCGAGGAGCATTGACTGCACTCAAAGGCTAATAGCGATCGACTCATGCTATCTGTGCTCAAGAGAAAATTCCCGCGTGTACATGAATGTTTGGTACTCATGTCTTGTGAAGGACACATAATTTGTTTCTTTCGTTTGCGTGGGAAGAAATGAAGATCGATACTGTTTGAGAACACTTTGTACAGTCATTATGACTTGAGTGGCTACAAGCATGTACAGGGTTATTCAGAACGAATCATCACATTTCAAAATTACTTGTTTTCAAAGCTAAAAGACACATTGTGATGAGTAATACGTGTATACAAAGAAACAATGTGTAAGTCTTACCTCTTCAGACCCAAGGTCAACTTTGAACCATGAATTTTAGAATAATTTGTATCATTCGGTTCTTAATACATGAAAAGTACAGAAAAATATGTTAAAAAAATTATTTTAATTTTTATTTTTAAGAAACTGTCTCTTGGAAGAGACATCGGGACAAAGTGACATCATAATGCTAATTTGAAATCTTCATTAATCTTAATTTAATGAATGATTCATAATAATTAGCATAATGATCATAATGTAAAATGTTCATAATGTAAAATTTTAATCACAAAATATTACTGCAGATGAGTCCTAATTTCCAAAATTTATCATTCGTTTTCCCGCCCCCTCTCATTTTATCTTATACTATTAAATAATTTCTCAATTTTAAATTGATTCATATTAAAAACTCGTGATTTCCAAGAAATGTTTTCTGCGAGCACGGGAGTTATAGTTTTTTCTTCCCAATACATTCGAATTCTAGGAAATGTTAAGTTAGACATAATTACAGTGGTCACTAAGAGCTGTTTCATTTCATTTTCTGACAGATATAGATTCTTTCCTGTATCCTTTAAATATCTACATATGGTGAATTCAGTCAGCAATTAAAGAGCATCATTCGGAGCTGAAATATATACCACAATTATAGCTTCAAATCGAGTGATTTTGACAGCCATTAGCCCTATAGGCGACACTGAAATAACAGCATTCTAAATCAGAAGTGGGAAGATTTGAGCTAGAAATTAATGTTATATATATAAACCGCAAATTTAAGGAACTCAACAATGTGTTTAATAATTTTTTACTATACAAATATTAAAAAATATGAACGCTTAGAGATGCGCAAGTATATAATTTTCTTTCTCTCGGAAAACACCATTTTTATTTTACCATAAATAAGCTACGAATGCAAAATATTAACTAAAAATCATTTTTTTAGAACTACCATCTATTGACAAGAAAATTAATTAATTCTAGGTACCATAGACACTTTTTATTTAACTTGCCGACATTTTTTGAAAGTGTTGTTTAATGTCTCCTACAAACAACATTGGGACTGAGGAGGTTAAATTGTGAACAAACAATAGATGGCCCTCTTGGGCTCTTTTTGAAGTGATGTCAGGAAAGCTGTTTTAGAAGTTTTCATGGAATGACTTCACAGTTTGAACGGTCGTAGTGTATCAGACGACTTGATGTTATACAGGTGGCCCCCAAATACACCTGATATGACCCCATGCGATTTATTCCTTTGAGGGTTTGTAAATGAAGGAGTGTCTCCTCTACCATTGCCTACAAATTTATTTGAACTTAACGGATTTCTGATGTTGTACAATCCATTGCCGCTGACACTTTAAAATGTGTTTGTCAGGAATTTACATACCGTCTTGACATGTAACTGAAGGATGTTCTATCGAACACTTGTAAAATTCTTCCATATTTTTCTTTTGTATTCATGTATCACTTGTCATTCTGCGTCGCTTATTTACGCAACTGTAGCATTTTGAAATAGGATGAAACATTTTTGAAAAACCCTGTATTTTTGTTAAGGTATCCGTACACCTTCGGATAAATTTTTTTGAAATGCATTAAAGTTTTCATGGTCATTTTCATGGTCATTAAAGTCATTTTTTTTTCATCACAAAATACATTCATATTATTTCAGAAGCCTAGAAAATCAAGGAATTACCGAAACTACTCATATATAAGGTTACAAAATTATTAAAAAATTAATTAAAATCTACTCTATCATCTTTTTTTTTGTTTCAAAATTGCATTTTTCTTTAAAACAAATATAGGGAAAAGTACACACTCACACACATATACACTAAGTCTTGGAAAATGAAATCCTCTTTTTAATTTTTAAAATCTCTCTTAAGATATACTCCACCTCTCTTACTCAGACGGATGTCCAAAAACCAACCCACATTTTTATTTAATAAATGAAAGCATTGTTATTTTTTTTTTCACCATGAAGGATTAGAAGCTGCCATATTTTAAAATCCTCTATATTTAATCCATCAAAAATGAAGACTCGGCTGCTCTTTCTTTCTAAAACTGCTCACCGATTATTTTAGAATGTGGGAACTTTCCGGTATTTGCTGCCGTGTAGATAATGAATACATAGTTTGAAATTAATGTCTAGTTTTTCTCTCTGCCGTATATTCCTTTCATGAATTTTTAATAAATCGTGGACTTGAAGAGATGATTTTCTTCTGGGGAATTTGGGGCTGCCTCAGCTAACGTTGTTGCTCGACTTAATTTTTTCCTCATTCTCAATTCATGTGAAATCTTTGCTTATTATTAAGTAATAAATGATTATTCGCAAGGAATTTCTTCTTAAAATTTTGCTCACGGGGGGGGGGGAGTCATATAGCAGTGATTATTAACAAGAAATAACATAGAGATTTCTGGATTAAATTTATTTTGGGGAGCTGCAGATCGAAGTACTTCACAGCATCCCGAAGTTTTATTAATTTCCTAAGATAATTGAGATTCTCTTAATTTTTTTATTTAATATTCTTAAAAGATTTATCTACATAGGTATCCAGAGTCATACATATCTCTCTGTGTATGTCTAGACGTTTTGAAGGCTGTCAATGTCAATTGAACTCCTTACTGAAGGTTACTTCAATCGAAGGTACGTTGGTGTGGAAGTTAGGAGAGGAGGTGCCAGCTCAGATGTCGTCCTCGTCACTTGATTGAGATTCAGAATTACGAGGTCCGTCGTTAATAGCCCTCGTGTTGCTTCTCAAGGAGACGTTGATAAAATCAAACCAAATCAATCAATCTAAATGTTTCCCCCAACTAAGCAAATCAATTCGAATAGCTGCGATTTGCAACAATATGTACATAAAAATCAATTAGTGCGTAGAGTATATTTTTTCCTTATATATCGTTTATTTATTAGTAATAAGTAAACCTCAACGCTACATCCTCATATCTTTGAAAAAGAAACATCAAAAGTTCTACCGCTTTAATATTTTTTATTGGAACACCATCATTTGTTGAAGTTAATTTGATGGTAGAAGGAAATTAGGGTCAAATGCTTACAAATATTTATTCACTCCATATTATAAAATGTGCTGACTAGTTGACATTTGAAGAAAAAAAAGTCTATACAGTGTAATTAACATAAATTACATTCGATACTCTATTATAATAATCGCACACACACATGCGCGCTCTGTTTCGCATTTTATTAGTAGACAAAAGAATATGACTTAAATTTATTGACACTAAAGAAATTAAGGGAAGTGATAAAGACCCATCCCTCTTCAACAATTATTAATGCGAAAAGGTGCAAATTAATAAATAATTCTTTGTAAATACCAGCTAAGAGCTAAGAATCAATTCTGCGAACTACAACTCCTTTGCCTTTTCAATAAATAATTCCTTTAAACTTTGTTTTGATTCTTTGAAAAGAATTGTTTAGCTGGAAATTGAAGTTTTGGCAATATTAAAAGTTTCCCTTAATTTCTTCGTCATATTTGGTAGCATCTATATATTTTCCACCATTTGAATGGATATTTATTTCTTGGAAACAAATATTTAACTAATTAGTTTATTTTTTTCTACTTTAGCTTTCAAATTATTTGAATTTATTGGGACGAATTAAGAAGATTTCTATTTAAAAATATCCTAAATAAATTTAAATTGTATTGTTTGTGCAGCTGCTAGAAAATGAAGGCGTTTTGAATCATTGTACTTCGGTAATTCAACCCTACAAGCATCAATTCCGTCACATTTTCATCTAACTTTGGTCTCATTATTTTCCTCAAAACAATATATCTGTATTATTTTCTCATTTTTAAGAGTACTGAACATATTTCAAAAGTATCCTTTCTCTCTATTATCGTTCAGTTATTGTAATCATTTTTATTCATCAATTAAACTTGTTAAGGAAAGTATAAGAAATACAACCGAGTTTAATTTAATTGCGATCCGCAGAATACTTAAAAACATTTTTGATTTGAAAATAAATATTTTTATATGTTAAAGTTCGTATTGCGATAGATTATATCGGATCCTTCTGTAATAGTGTCCACAAGAAACAACTGAGTTTTAAACATTTAAAAATTGTATTTCATAATTGCTCTTTTAAATTTTTCCAAGAAGGAGGACAGTTCAAAAATTCGAGATAAAAAACCCCCAACGTTTTTTATAACAACTTTTTTAAATGGTGGCAAAGTTTATTAAAAAAATTTATTGAAATATTAGTTAAAACTATTTAATAAAAGCTTATACCTCTCTCGTCTTTAAGTACACTCTCTCTGCGTAATTCAGTGTATCTTCCATAGATGGCTCCAAGTTACTACACAAATTACCCGGAAAAATTATTGAAATATTAATTAAAACTTGTCTCAAATGTCTAAATATTGCATTGTTAGGCGAATAAAAACGATTCCCAAAGTTTCAGAGCTCTAGCGTAATGAGAAGTTGGTTAAATTAACGATCGAAAATTTAATGACACATACACACACCAAGTAAAATACAGAAAAACGTTGTAAAAACTATCTTATTAAGAATGGGAAATGTTGTATTAGGAATGGCATAATTTAATGTAATATTGCCTATTGATTGCTTTTCCTTTTTAAAATAAGTCCACGACTATGGCAGCCGCCGTATCCCAAACATTAATTTTCCGTCCAGCGCCATCTTTGGAGCAGATTAAAATGATGTAATCCTTGGTTTTGATAGTTGTTCAATTTTTAGTGCATAATGAAGAATCCAGATTTCATCAAGGATCGACTCTAACTGACACCTACACGAAATGCAAAAGACCAATCACATTTTGAATTTGCAGCAAATGACTGCAAAATCAAATCTATTATTTGAATCAGTATCTAATTTGTGTTGGCACCTTTCAACAGATAGTAGCACGCATTGATAGCTCCAACTTGCATTAGCAAAGCCATTTGTCATTATAAACAGGTTATGTTTGAGTCAGCCTCGTAATTTTGAATGTAAATTGCTACTGATTTATTTTTCTCATCGGTCATTGGGTTATATATACATATTTTCAGGATCGGTATTAATATAAATTTCATTAACTTGACATTTTTTTTTCATAACACATATTTTACAAAAATATTCATTATACCTGAAAAGATTTCATTTTCTATTTCGCAATTCCAATTGATATTTACGAGAAGATAGTGGCTACTGAATCATTAGCAATGAAAAGTAAGCGCAGGACAAGAAGAGTTTAAAATAAATTCTTTTTTCGTGTACGAAACGCTGGGAAAACACGTATCTTACAAAAACAATATACTTCTGTAAATGCAAGTGATTTAATTTTTATTTCAATTAATTTTTATTTTTCGAGAAGGCAATCTTCCCGAGCCATTTTTTATAAATACAAACATCAGTTTTTATGTTTTCGGATTTTTGATTAAACGTCCACCGGACACTGTATCATAAAATATAAAACATTTGAGTGATCCATTCATGGACGCTCTCAATTCAATGGACAACGCAACCACTGAATGTTTAGAAGAATTTTCTGTTCTAAAAATAAAATAAAATGAAATAAAATAAAAACTGAAAGCGAAAAACTATATTAACAATCCGAAAAAAATTGATTTCCTTTAGAAATGAAATTAATAAGATAAATTTCTTCAAACACGTTTTTCAAATTTCCAATTGAGTATAGCTTAAAACGAGTAATATCAAGAAATTGAAAAATAACACTGGTGAAAAATGAGTTTTTTTGAACAACTTTCAAAACTTCACACATTGCGTTTCTTTCAAACTTCACACATTGCGTAATATAATTTTTTATACCTTAAATTTTAAGAGCAAAAGGGAACGTCGAATCAAATTGAATTTAATCAATAATTAGCTTTAGTAATTTATTTTATTATTTGATGATTACTAAATTTATCATTTAAAATGTATATGTAATTAAAATTAACACAAACGATAAATTATGTTATTAAATGGAATATATTTAAGCTATATGTAATTAAAGTTAAAGCAAACGACAAATTATTAAAGAAGGATTTTGTGACTTAGAAAAAAACTGGGCGTAAATTTTAATTCTTTAAATAATTAGATTTAATCAACTAACTTTCATTAATTACAGTTAAATTATCTTATTGTCATCCTAAACAATCGTATCGAGAAAATTTCAGCTCTATTGAGCACTTCAAAATATGAGAAAAAAAGC
This sequence comes from Nephila pilipes, assembly GCA_019974015.1. NCBI lineage: Eukaryota > Metazoa > Arthropoda > Arachnida > Araneae > Nephilidae > Nephila > Nephila pilipes. The sequence goes on from BMAW01075497.1 coordinate 12,640, forward strand.
TTTTAAAATTATGAACCAAACACAATTATAACACGAGTTAAAGAAAACCCATTAATACAACGTGAGTTAAAGAAAAAATGCATTAAAAATACTTCCGTTGGAATGTTTTTTTTTTAACTGAAAATAGTGTTGAACATTTGAAATAACTTTTAAACATTTCCGTAAATTCTCGTAATAACGAATCAAATCATCGAACAAAAAAGTCTCGTAAGTTCTTAAACTAATTGCATCAATAAAATAACTCGAGAATTTAAACTATTAATATCTTTATTATTATTATTATTTTCGAAGTTTTAGGAAAATCAAGTTTTAATTTACATTCTCTCTCAAGCCAACAACCTAGTTATTTTCTTTCATAAAACTGAAGTTTACATCTCTTTACTTTTTATCAATGATCTCTGTTTCTATTCTATTCCTTTTCTTTCCCCAAAAATAATGGTGTAATCCAACATAGGATTTCTGTGTTATTTTTTGCTTCCCTTCTCCGAAGACAAATGTTTTCCCATTAAAAGTGTGTGTTTTGAAAGCGAGAGAACGATTTGCCCAGTTCAAGAAAGACTTGTGGGAACTCTTTATTACAGATTCCTTTTTTTAAATTTCCACTATTAACTCACACTCTCCTTATATATATTTATATATCTTGTTCCAATTTTCAATCGATAATAAAATACCTTTTATTCATCCACACAAGTTCAGATACATTTTCTTAAACTTGTAATGGATGACACTTGATGTTAACACAGTTTTTTACAAATATGAATTCATTTATTTAAATTTAATTGGTGAAAATGTAGTTTAGCATACCCACTTGGCATGATTTCAAAAATTGCCAAACTTGGCGATCTTTTTTGGCTGAACGTTAAGTACGCGAAGCGGACCAGGGTAGCCACATTTCGCTAAAGACCGCCAAATAATTCCAAGGGTGGTTGGCTAAACTGCATTCCAACCTTTTAATTTACCGGATGAATTAAGAAACAGGCGGATGCTTTTACTATGTCATTTGTCCTGCAATGGCAAATTGGGTAGAGAGTCGGCGTAGAATCTTCATGCCTTCGGATCGAATCTCGTCGAAACATAGAATTTTTTTATTTGATTTTCAAATAATTAATTTTAGTTTTATACGGGAGAAAAACATTTCTCTGGAATAAGATATTTAGCGGGTTATAAATTTAGGAATAAATACAGTCAGTGATGAAGCGAGTAGATCGCTGGAATTTCTTTTTTTTTTTTTTTTTTTTTTGCTACTTAATATTGTGATTCTGTCATATGTATATAATTATTTTTATTAATAGTAATTATTTAATAAAAGGTAACTGAAATAAAAAATTTTGTTGGCTTAAGTAGGAATTGACTTTAATTTTTTTTATATCACTTGTTCACTATGTGAACAGAAAATACGCTCTACGATTCACTGGGTAGTGGGAAAGTTTGGTCTATCAGAACTATCTACAACTGTGAATAGCTCTACGAAGTACGAGGTTAGTGAAAAAAGTATCTGTGTTTGAAAATATGTGTCGTTTCTAAAGCAAGACTATTTTATCAGGATGAGCTGTTAACTGTTATATGGAGTTAAAACAAATGTGGCACTGATGCGTAGGTTAGATTTTATTTGGAAGCTATTTGCTGCCGCATTGAGTTGTCCCTGTCTTTGAAGACTGGATTCAGAACTGGACTATACGCCAGAGAGAAAAAAAAAAATTCAAAATAAAGGTTCGATTCCGGTGAGTCTTCTCTAAAGAAGAAATTCCAATCCACCTATTCTCATTTCTAACGCGAGTACTTCTTGAACAGCCATCGTAGATAAAACGATGTCTATGCTACATGAGTGAGTGAGAGAACGCAGAGTTTTATGACACAATCGCCAAATACGGCTATGCTGCGAAAAATAATGTGTATTTATGATATATCATCTATTCATTAGGAATTCAAGTGGAAAAAAAGTACAACGCGATTAACAAGAAGTAGGATCGTTAATAGAGAAGGATCGCTAGGTTTTCTTGGGAAGGGGGGGGGTGCGTTATCCTTGTTTAACGCAGACAATAAATTTCAAGGAAATGAAAAAGATCACTAAAATCATTACTTAAAAATGTTAAGCCCATGAAGCGTTTAAATTATGTGAAGTGGAGGTCAGCAAAGGGGGTGGGGTGGTTGCTACACATTTGCCCCTACTTTTGATTGTTGCTAAAATGAACGAAGTCCCTCATTACATAATAACCCTTAAGTTACTTCTTTAATGATAGTAATTCAATATAAGCCTAGGTGGAAGGGTTCAGAATATTTTAATCGATTCAACATAATTGATTATTGAGGATTTTAGATACATTTGAAACTGTCGAAGACGACTAAATGGACCAAAAACATTGAAAGCAAACAAATCGTAATTTTTGGAACATTCTTTGTTTTGAGATTGGCTCTTTTGTTTTATGGTTTGTGTGCTAAGAAAAAAAGTGAGATAAGTGGCACTTGAAAAAAAATAACCATTTATCATGCTTCAATATACGTGTGTGCTTTTTAGAATCATTATGGCCGTTTTTTGATACAATGCTTTCGATAATTCTTAAGTTAACTGTTAGTGATTGTAACAGTGGGGGCAAACAACTCGTTACATTCTGAATATAGTATTTACTTTGCAAAAACTCATTTTGGGGAGTTTGGAACTGAAAATTTACTTTGCGGACACTCATTTTTTGAAATTTTGAGGTGAGGATAGGCGAAAACCAATTGGTGAAATTGCGAGTTCAAGATATGCATGGCGAAAACCCATTTGGTTCAAACATCCATTGCATTTATAATCTAGAACTTCTACGAAAACGAAGGATATTAAAGGCAACAAAATATCATTTCTCGCTATAAATATAAGAAGGAAAGTTTAAAAAAATATCTGTTTAATTCAAATTATTTAAAACCTTTACTTTCTAATATTACATGTTAGACTCGTAAAAGTTTGATGTGTGAATTTTTTGCAGGTCTAAAAATGTTTAATGATTGAATATAGTTCCGCTTTTTTTCGTTTAGATTATGATTACGAATTTATGTTATTGAATTAGTTCTTTAAAAGTTATCTTAATTTTCATGTAGTTCTTATCTTAAAGAATGATATGATGCAATCCATTTTGAGCACCAAGACAAACACATGCCGCCAGGCTTTACAAAATAAAATCTGCAACTTTTTACAAAAAGATAATACGTGGAAACTAAAATTACCAATAACTTATCTAGGGCTCGAAAACTTATTCGATTTCCCTTTCAAATGCAAATGCTATACTTCGAAAAGAGTTTAAACTTCGAACACATCGCCAAGAATACAAACGCGTCCAATTTATTGTGAGTAACCATGGAAGAAAAACATTTAAGCAAAGTAAATAATGTTCCATAATTCATGGTCTCTCTTTTAAAAGGGGAAAAACTTGTGGAGAGGGAGAGAATAGAGGTATTCGCAATGTTTACACTCTTAACTTTAATAGATCCGCTCCTTTGTGAAAGATTTACTTCTTTCCTTTA
>BMAW01075497.1:30716-50032 GCA_019974015.1 Nephila pilipes
GAGAGAGAGAGAGAGAGAGAAAGAGAGAAAGAGAGAGAGAGAGAGAAGGGGATCCCTAGGGTTTCCCAGGGTTGCATCACCCGTGTTTAACAAAGACAGTAAACCACATGGGAAAGAAAAAGATCACTAGGATGCTTCTCTGTCATGCTGTCTGTAACTACCTAAAGAAGGTAAGCCGCAGAGATCCCTTTGTATTATCCCCAGGGTTTGGGTGCCTTGCTTACCATTCCCAGACGCTGGGTACCTATTTGAGATGCCTCTTACACGCATGAGATGCAGTGAGACTATTCTTTAACACCCGTTCACCACACGGGTTCTAAACAGATGTAATTTGCAATTGCTATCAATATAAACGATTAATTGAGAGGATTTACTCGAATCTACGATATGTATCAGCTTGACGTTATCCTTTCAATTCTATTCCACTTATATATAATTATGCTTATTCAATTCACTATACTTCATCTGCCCTCAGAGACTTAACTTTTTTTATGTGGTTAGGGCGTAGTGACAGCGAGAATCCTAATAATCTTTCTTCTGCGATTTATTATCTTTGACAAGCACTGGCGATGCGCTCCCGGCTTACCCTAGCGATCCTTCTCTTCTCTCGACCTTCCATTTATAAAAAATATCATAAATTTTTTTAAAAAAATAATAATTATGATAAAAATGTTTTGAAAATTTTTTTTTAACTGGATTGAAAAATTTTCACTTTTTTTTTTTTTTTTTTTTATTTTATTTAAGATGATGATAAAGTATCATTTTCATTTAATTTCTTCCTGGTAGAAAACAAGTAATATAAAAAAAAATTTAAATCAATTCCTATTTATAGATCAACAAAGAAATTTTTTATTTTAGTTACTTTTTATTAAATAATTACAAATAATATAAATATGTATATACATATGACACATTCACAATATTAAGTGGCAAAATAAATTCATCCGGTAAATTAAATGGTTGGAATGCAGTTTAGCCCAACCACCGTTGGCGACTGAAATTATTTGGCGGTCTTTTGCCAAATGTGGCTACTCTGGTAAGCTTCACTGACTTAACGTCTAGCCAAAAAAAATATCGCCAAGTTTGGCAATTTTTGAAATCGTGCCAAGTGGTTGGGCTAAACTGCATTTACTCCAATTAAATTTAATTAATGAATTAATATTTTAAAAAAACTGTATTAACATCAAGTGTCATCCACTACAAGTTTAAAAAATGTATTTGAACTCGAGTGGATGAATAAAAAGTATTTTATTAACGATTGAAAATTTGTACAAGATATATAAATATATATAGGGAGAGTGTGAAGCAATAGTAGGAATTTAAAAAAAAAAAAAAAAACAGAATTTATTTTTTAGTTCTTTCTTCACTCTTTTTCCTCAGAGAACTTTTTTTTTATTTATTTATTTCTGGTTTTATAAAATATTGTAAGGGGGTCGTTCAACAAGTTTATAGATATTATGAAAGACGGTGATCGTAGCATCGAAAATGATCTGTTTTCATGACTCACTAGAGAGCTATCTCACTTAATCGTATGCGTGATCACGATGCCTTTCGCACCTCGAAAATTCTCCATCATTACTTTTCCGGCCGATGAGACCATCCTCACCTTCTTCGGAGACGATTCACCGGAAGCAAACCAACGCTTTGATTTTTTTGCTTGATTTCCGGTGCACATCTCATCCGATGCTGAAAACTCGATGCGGCATCAATAACAAATTTTGATTTGACAGCAAATTACTACTCGATCAAAACTAACTTATGAATCAATGTCACATTTGTTTCGGCTCCGTGTAGCAAATGGCATCACCCTAATGGTAACTACAATGTACCTTAATTACGTCATCTGTCTGCAAATACCAGTATTTTTTCAAATTGAGGATGTGTGCCTCACACTATCACAACAGCAATACCAAATAAATATGACTTCGTAACCGTATTTACGAATAATAGGCAACATAAGAGAAGAAGAAAGCTGCAGTTGTTTCTTCCATTGTAATTATAGGCTACTTATAATTTCCTTGTAAATAGTTCAGCTATTGGTTATTTTGTACTGGTAGAGATTCCTACTGAAATGGGTTTTTTTTAATGTTCATTGGATATTTTACTTCGTAGGCATAACTTTTTACTGGGTTAAGGAACAATAGAGAGTGGGGAGCCAGCCTTATTTCTTCAGCTGAAGAAAAATACGACATCTTTTCTAGCTCGAATGTTATAAGATATTAACTCTGAATACGTACTATCAAAATCCGTCGACTCATGGTTGTCATAGTTACTAAACCATGAGCTGCGATATTAATATAAATCGAGCAATAATATAAATTACAATATCGATATGAATTTTTGTTTATACTCTTTCGACATTTTTTTTAATTATTACGGAAATCACTCATATTTAAAAATAACGTTTTCTTAGCTCTTAAAATTTGATCAACTAAAAAATGGGTGAACATTCAGCTAATCTCACTGCCCACTAGATCTTGAAAGCAATAAAAATTCCAAACAGGAAAATTTCACATTCTGGAACAAATGGTGATTCATGTGTAATACAAGCATTCAAATCCGAAAATAGTTAATTAAAAAGTATTAAAATGGCCGACCCTCTCATAGACCAAAACTTTCAAAGGATGCGATTCAAAGACAACATTTTGCTCATCTCAGCTGAGTCGGATTTTTATTTTCTCTCTTTTATGAAGAAAGTCACCGTCTGTGCTTTATAATCATGAAACCTCCTCCTCTTGCCTCTGATATTTTCGCTTCCCATTTGCTCGTTTTTAGGTGCATCATTTGACTTACTTCTTTCTCGTGTTTCAAATTTTTCATATTCGGTGAATAAGTTTGATATTGCAAAGGGGAACTTGATAGTATATTTATCTCAAAATATATTAAATAGGAAGCAAAAAATATTAATGCCTGCTCTTAGAGGGAAAGTCTTAATGTCATCTGAAAAAAAAATATTACTCTAAATCTCATAATAACACCGGTGAAAAACGAGTGTTTTGAACATGGGTTTTCTTTCAAACTGAACACTTTTTGCGTCACATAATTTTTTTATACATTACATTTTAAGAGCAAAAGGGAATGTTGAGTCGAATTGAATTTATTTTTCATTAATTTTTTAACAAAATAATAACAAACAAAAGAGAGTTTAAGTAATAACCGCTTCATCTTGGCGACGAATTTAGCGGCCATTTAGCGAGAATTTAGGAGTAAAATATAATTCTTTGAATAATTAATTTTAATTAATTAATTTTTATCAATTGTAATTAAATTATCCTATTGTCATACAAAACAATCGTGTATAAAATTTTTTAGCTCAACTGACTGCTTTAAAATGTAAGGAAAAAGCTTTTAATGTTTTGACCCAGACAAAGTTACTATGTGAAATAAAGGGAACATATTAAAAAAAAATGTTAAAACCCCGAGTGTAGTGGACGTGCGAATTAAGGGGTCTCAGAGGCATTAAACTTCAAATTTTTCGATTTTGTGAAAAACAAATTTGTTCTTCATTTCCAGCTGAATATTTTGATACCACTCATTTGACAGTACTCGGAAAAAATTCAAAAACTATTCGAAAAATTCTGAAGTACGTTTTAGTAAGATCAGCGTTTAAATGAACAGAGGCTACGCCCACAAATTTTTAGCTTTTGTGTACATTTTTTGAGTTATTGTGAGCCTCTTTAAAATATTTTAAGCGCCTAGACTTATCTGAAAGAAGCCTGACACTCAGCACATTCTTTTTGTTTACTTTTATGTCAGTTTTCTTATTTTTCCACAATTGAATACCATTTTGTGAATTGATCAGAACGAAACATGAATTAGCCGGTTCCACTGCAGAATTAGATTACTCGTATTAAATTTTCTAAGAATATATTAAATATTTACCACTCGAATGTAAAACGGAGCAGCAAAAGATGTAGCCTTTTTCAAAAGCAAGTAACCTCTTTCGTGTATTTCGTATTACATATTTATTCTCGAGACTTTTCCAGAGCTTTGGATTAATCCATCATTCCAAAAGAAAAAGGGAAAAAAAATCAATTGTTGGATTTCCTGCATTAGTAGATTGTTGCGACCGCCTCGGGATCACGTAAACACACGAGAATCGACGGAGGAAAAAGTAGAAAATTTTGAACCAAAATAACTTTAATGCATGTTCTGATCATGTAAAAGACTTCAAAAAATGATGAATTAAGACCGGTGCAGCACAAGAAACCGAAAATGAAGCTTCCAAGGGCAGATCCAATTCCCCAGATGACGTATTTGCTTCGGAATAACTTCGGACGCAGCGATTTTTTTACAACCACATCATCATTTGTACTCTAAAGAAAGCTGCTTTAAAGGAAAAAACCATGCAATAATCCATCAACTATTCCACAAGCTTATATGACACGAGGCGGAAATAGCGATATAATATTAAACTCGCATTACAATCTTGATGTAAAATACGTTATTTTTGATTCTCTGTGAGAAAAATAAATTTTTTTCATAAGCCGTATATTTATATTATGATTTTTACTACTGCGTAAAGGAACTTTTAAATTGGTTTAAAATTACCTGCCATAAAAATAAAAATATACTTAACATTGAGAATAAATTGAGACGTGAAACAAATCCTCAAAGTAAAGTTCGAAGATTAAAATATAAGAAGTTATGTTCGTCAATATAATTAAAACTTTAATAACTATATTGATGAAAATTATTATTAATGAATACATAATTATATTAAGAAAATAATCGGGCTTCGTGTGTAAAAAAGAAATAAAAGTAATATACTGTTCCTCAAAATTTAGTCTATAAAAATGCTTTTAGAATGTCAGATAAATAAATTATAATCATATTTATAAATATAAAAGGTTTTCTTCTAAATGCTGTTACTGTAACGATTTAGTTCAAGTACTGAAAAAAAAGGTAAATATTTAATGGACCCCAAAAAATTTAGAGTAATGAATTTTTTGGTAATATTTGAAATAAAGGATTTGTTTTAATTCTATTTCATACTAAATCAAAATACATGAACTTATTCAATAAATGAATTTCTTTTATCGAAAACAAAATGGTGACACGCAGAATTCTAGAGGAATATTCCATAAATAATAATTTTCCAATTTGTATTATTATAAATAGATCTTCTAAGAGCCAGTAACGTATTGATACAAAAATATATCGATCTTGTAAAGGTAAACCTTGATCTCGATTTTCAGAAACATTTTTTGAAGCATTTCAAACATCGTTTTGTCCCATAGTATCGAAACATAAATATTCACTCATTTCATAATAATTATTTAACTCTATACTTCATAGTTAAATGGAACTTAATTTTTTTGTATTATAAATTTTTATCTATCTGCCTGCCTGCCTACCTACCTTACCTAACCTTACCTACCTATCGACCTACCTATCGACCCGTCCGTCTGTCTGTCTATCTAATCTAATCTAATCTAATCTAATCTGACTGCCTGTCTGTCTCTGTGTGAATGTGTGTTAAATCTTTTGACTAACGTAAGCGTACAAAATATTGTCCTTCAGAGTATTCGTGAAATGATGCCTTGTGTTGTTCGAATGAAATGCAGGACGTTTTCAAAATGCTGTATGTTTTATTTATCTATATGATTATTTACACGGAAGCACACGTGCATAGGCCTAGAAACCAGCATCAAAAAGCGGACGACACAGCAAAGGTACACAGAATGATCTCCAAGCTAATCAAAAACATCTGTCTTCTTTCACATAAATTTGAATATTCGAGAACCTACTAAAACATCACGAGGTTTCACTTTGCATGTTGATTGGTTAAATCAGGTCTCCACATCAGACGGCGTGACGGATTACTTATGTAACAGTTTGAACGGTTGTAGTTTTTTGAATATTTTTCTTAAATGAATATTTAATAATAATTTTGGAGTCAGCTCAAAGCATGTGTGTGTGTGATGGCATAGAACCAAAACAAGATAAAAAGTTCTCAAGGGAAAATTACAATAATGATTTTTATAACTTCTCATTGTGTGATTTTAACTTCATTTTATGTTTTCTAATTTAAAATTATATTAATTCTGAATATTAATTTTATCTGATGTAAAGTTTTCAAATAGTTGTATATTTAAATTGAATTCCTTGTGGCAAACAACAGGCCAAAGCAACTTAGCCTAAAGTTATTTTATTGGGGATTAAAGCAGAAGGGCCAAAGTACTCTGGGAAACATCCAACCATGCAAGCGACAACTGCATTAAGAGATTACAACACATATGTCAGTGTTTAATAAAGCGTACATACTAAACAATTATGCAAAATAACTATAAATTACTTCAATATTCTTAAAAGAAATTAATATTAAAAGATTTGTTACATATACGTGCATATATAAACTCTTATATATAAGATTCTTGACGTAATGTTTATTGAATAAAGTACTAAATAATCATAATATATACAAAAAAAACCCACTCAAAAATTAAAGCCTGAAGAAGGAATCAGTCTGTGTACGGAATTAGATTGTCTGTGGAGTCTGCTTCGCAGACCGATCAGGGAATTGTGGCCGAGTGAATTTGATGGAGGTTCGGTCTGAATCTTTCGGAACTGAGAGAGCCTGTCTTTGGAGACTCTGTTGCGGAGATCGATTGTGGGATCGACCGAACGCTGTCGGCACTTGAAGAGGAGCGCGCAGTGTGAATTTGCGAAGACGCAGTGTGTATCTGCTGGGAATTGTTGGATCCTGCCCTGGAAGTGCAGAATATTACTGTGGTGGCTGTCCGCAGTGAGATGTGATAAGTTGATGAGCTGAACGTTGCTGAAATATTTGTGACTGTCCGTAAAAGTGTGCTTTGTTCCTGCTTCTGTGTCACTGTGTATTTATGTAATGTCCAAGCTGCACTACCTGTGGAAGCAAGCCGCACTAGCTGTCTTGAAGATTTACGATTAAATCGTCATTTGTTGTTTTCCTACGAGTTGGACTTGATTTTCACTTCCTGCACACGGCTAGAAAGAAAAATTCCCCTAGCAATATATATATATATATATATATATATATATATATATCAATAACGGATAGAACAATATACGTTTGAAATGTAATTAATACTGAAACTCAATAATCATTTTTCTCTTTAATAGTGAAATACAAGACGCAAAAAGGAACAGCATGATTTCTCATTTCACCGTACTAACCTGAGAATTAAATGCAATCAACTTTCAAAAACTGTTTTTCAAATCAGTGAAATAGAAGGATTACAGAAGAGATTCAAAATTGAAAATATCTCTCTTTAAATATTTCGAATGTAATTCTTTAATTATGACCCAAAACTTAAATCAAATACTGATTTAAAAAATAATAATAATAAATAAATTAAGGAAATAAATTATCTCAGTGTTTTCTGAATGCCAAAATCTCATTTCTAGATATTGTATTGATTAATGTTGTGTGCGTTTCAAGAAACATGATAAAAAGTGAGAAAATTGAAATTAATTTCTTTTCATTTAATTCTTCCATAGAGGTTAAACAGTTTGAAATGAATAGATACGGGTTTTTTCCCCCAACAAATTTCAATTAACCATTTTTGAAATGCGTTTTAATGTAATTGATATCAGCGAGCAAATATCGAGGAGGAATAGAGGTTTCTTTTTGTTGCACAATCATTTTTATTTACAGAAAATCTTGTGGGATTTTCGCACTTAGCACATTTTCATAAGCATAAAGTTGATTTACTAAACAGAAATAATAAAACCTCGATTTAGAAGTACCTTAAAATTAGAAGAGAATGTTTTTTAAATAAATTATTATTGCAATTAAAATTGATGTGGAACCACGATTCAATAAAACTCCAAAGTATTTCATTTCCTTTCCAATTTTAAAAAAGATTTATATTGCTAAAGATTTAATTGTGTACTTATTGTTAAAAAAGAAATGCTGATAAATAAATTATTTGAACGTAATAACGAGATTGATACTACTATGTTTTTAGAGAATAATAAAGTCTCTTGTTAAGACTCCCCTCTAGCGGCCATTTTGTTTTCGTGGACGTAACGTTAATTCTATAGAATTTCGACTTTCGGTCTCAAATTTTTACTATTTGATCTATTTGGATGAATAAAGTGGATCTGAAAGAGCAAAAAATAATGAAGACTTCTGCGGAATTACTTTTTTTCTTCCGATCTTTATAAATATTATACCTTTATTTTAATGACTAGCTGATACCAGCCCGCTTCGCTGGGCAGACGATAAAATTATATTTTGGAACCTATACGTAAAATATCAAGAAAATTTTCAATTTTTATACGATAATGATAATCTACATTTAAAATTTTAAGAAATTGATTGTCTGTAATAATGGTTATCTAGAACTACTCAGTGGTTTTTCGCTTATATATATATATATAGATTGTCTTGCGTGTGCGCTACTCCGTAAAAAGTTGCCATTTTAGTATTTTTCAAAATCCCGCTATGTTTTGGAGCTAAATTACACTTACACCAACCGTGGGGTAACAAACTCATTTATTTCTATCGCTAAATATGTACGTTTCCTATCTTCGACATGCACGGAATTTCACATAAAGAGCCCTTTCTCCAATATCTTGCCAATCCTCCTTCAGCGCTTCAATATTAAATTATTTGGTATTTCTCCATTTCGCACACGCAAATCTCACCAAATAAACATAATTGTGACAATACACGGTATACATATAAAAAATATATATATTCCGTTTGGCGTCGATCATGTCATTTTTGGCGATAAAGTCGCCAAAAATAACACAACCGATGGATAAGAGTAGATTAACGGATGAAAATTACATTTTGGATAAGACTTCGGTAAAATCCGTTCTTAGTGAGCGTCTACATCGCAAAATGAGTAACTGTGCTAAATTTCAAGTCAATCCGTTGTATAGTTTTAGGGATCTCGGGATGAGTCAGTCAGTGGTATTTTGCTTATATATATATATATATATATAGGAAGAGAGAGAGAGAGATTCGTCTGTTGGTTTTTCAGTCTTTAAAAATATTTTTAAAAATCGAAAGAAAAAAATTATTCCGCAGAAGTCTTCATTAATTTTTACCCTTTCGGATACACTTTATTCATCCAAATAGATCAAATATTAAAAATTTGAGAACGAAAGTCTAAATTCCATAGGATTAACATTAAGCTGACGAAATCAAAATGGCCGGTAGACGGTAGCCTTAGGTTACAGAATATTATTATAATAATTATTTAACAATTTCATTCATTAATTTTTAAATTCATAATTTTTGTAAGAAATAAATAATTCGGTTCGATATCCTTTTTCTAGTAACAATTTCCTAAAATAGGTATTAACTTTAAAGTAATGTGTATGGATATTATCACATAATTGCTGTGGTGAGGCCCAAAAGAGAGCTTAAGTAAAAGCCCAGCTGTTAAATGTTTCAAATCCTTAGCTAAATTACATATCTTTGCGTCTTTTAAACGCAAAGCGAAATTGTTTTTCAGAAAAATTCACTATTAATTCCATATTTTATTTTCAATATTAAAAAAAGGATATGTTTTTCTTTAAAAATAAATCCGTTCTGTACCATTAAATATAATTGTTTTAAAAAATTCTAAAAATTAGGATTTTTCAGAATAAGTAAAAATATAAGGTATAAAAAACTTGACTCGTATTATTTAAATTTCCGAGTTATTATTTATACTGCAAACATGCAGAAGTCAAAATACATGGCATATTCAGTACAATTTTTATATACATTTAAAGCATGCTAATTTTTAGCATAGCTTCACGTTTATTTTTCGTTTTTACTGTGCAGAAAATCCTTGATATATTCTATAGATTAGCATGTATATTCAAGTTAAGAATTTCTTCATTTGTGAGCCTGAGTTTTGTGGGAAAACTATCTAGAATAAGCTTTCTATTTATACGGGTTGGAATCAATTAATCGATTAATGTTTGTATAAATTCAAGTCAGTCTGTACTTGCAGCCCAAAAATATAACTAGTACAAAACATAAGAACATTTGCAGAGAAGATACTAAGATTTCTATAAAATATCGCCACGGTCAAGTACAGATTTCTTCGGTAGCTTGAATATGCGGAGCACTATTCGTCCAATTTGTCTCCGCCAAAAAGGTGCTTTGATTTTTGGTTTTCCTAATGATGAGTAAGTTGCGATTAAATTGTTGTACGAATGATATCAAGAGAGCAATATTTCCTTTTTTGTGTGCATAAGAAACAGGAGTCATTTTTTTTCAATGTCAGAGAAAGCTCTCTCTTGATCCCATCAATTATTCACCATAGATCCTATTTCCTTTTGTGAGAGGTAAACGAGACACAGTTGGTATTCTATAGATTTTCGAAGTCGAAAGTTTGGGAGAGTTTCACGTTTTATGACAGAAATGTGATTTTAAACAGTTTATTAATCATTCAGACGTACACACTCGCATAGACATAAATGGTTCGAAGCCTCAAAGCAGAAGGCGGGGTTAATTATCTTTCTAGGGAGAGATTCGAATTCGACGAATTCGGAGCATCGCCATTTTCTCAAGTTTTGTTTACTTTCTCGATTTCGACTGGCGTTGCCGATCGCGGTTTAACAAAGTAAACAATAAAATCATTGAGCTCTCAACATGTGTAACTGAGTGATTGCTGGGTATTTTGTGTACCTATAAATATTTCCTGTATGCAAATTTTAAGTGAATAATTTAATTTAATTTAATATGCAGAATTTTTAATTAAATTTTTTCATTTCTTTATATTACGTCGATATTATAAAAAAAAACAACAAAGGGAACTAAAACGAAATTTTAAATTTTCAAATATCAGATTAAAGTTTCAAATTAAAAATGTTTATATATTTCATAAATTTAAGAAACACATGTACTATCCGGCATAGTGAATCTATTCGCAGAAAGTAACCGAATTCCGAGCTATATTCGTAAGAACACTATTCATACTGTGTTAAAAAAAATCTTTAAATACAATAGATAAAAATATGGGCTGATAGTTTCTCCTCTACCGAGTAATTAAATAAAAGGCGATTGAATAATTGTTTATAAACGTCTCAACTTGAAGCAACACGAGGGCTATTGGTTGAGCCTCGGTCAAGTGACGCCTACAATACATTAACCGCGGTTCACTCTCCAAACGTCCACACTACCCCAAGTCTCCCATTCCACACCATCTCATTGAGCCTCTACGTTTTATAACGCACATCATCCCTGCAACACGTTGCATGTTTAGTGGCGTCCAGATTCGAGCCCATGACTCGACAGAAACAACGCCGGTCAAATAGCTCGCTACCAAAGCCACTCATCTACTCCCAGTGACAACGATAATCGGTCACCGAGACGGAGAGCAGCGATCATGACTACAAACTTCATCATAACATCGAAAGTGGCTTGTTTTTAGTAAGCATCAGGATTCACTAGACATTTGTCTAAGTCTCAGTTATTCGTATCCCTGATCACGACGCCTTTAGCTCCTAAAAAAATCTTCGTCCTGCATTTTCGGCCGATGAGGTTATCTTCGCCTTTTTTTTTTTCTCGGAAAAGATTCACCGTATACAACCCATTGTTTTGATTTTTGATTAATTTTCGGTGCATAACGATGAATCCAGGTTTCATCGACGGTGACATCTAGACGTAAAATGACGTCAAACAACTTGAATCAAGTCTAGTTTGCAATCAAATCTAGTTTGGACAGTAAATGGCTATGAAATCAAAATTAACTTATGAATCAATGTCACACTTGTTTCGGTTCCGTTTAACTGAAGGCAGCACTCAATGGTAACAACAATTTACATTAATGATGCCACTTATCTTCAAATACGAGTACTTTTTGAGCCACCCTCGTGAAGAGGTTTTTAAAAATCTAACACTGGGAAAACAGTGGGCAAAAAGTAAAAAAAATCTTAAAAGCAAATATATATAAACGCTTTTAAGATTTTTTCATGTATATATATATATATGTGTGTGTGTGTGTGTGTGTGTGTGTTATTAACCAATAATTAAAAACAAACTTAAATAGGCAGCATTATTATTTGATGATAAATAGTTTTACAAAAAATTTGAATCGGAGATTTGAGAAATTATTATGAGGAATCGAGAATGCAGATTAATTAGTTATATACCATAACAGTTAAAAAATATACTTAAGCGGAATAAAGATTTTGGTTAAACTTCTTCAGCAAAAAAATTTGCTCGAAGAATTAATTCGAATAAAAATAAAAGTTATATGCAAAGTTTTACAAAGAGCAGATTTAGCCAACCAAGGTGTGCTTTTTTTTTTCAAAAAATAATTATTATTAAATTACTCAATTGAATATAAGAATTAAAGTAAACAATGAAATATCGAGAAGTGTAGAATAGTAAACCTTTCCGATATTAAAATGAAAGCAAACGATAAATTGTTAAATTGAATATTATATCAGCTAAATGTTATTAAAATTGAAACAAAGGATAAAAAAAATTGAAAGGAGGTCTGGTACGCCAAAACTCCCCATCTAAAACAATAGCCCCTTGACTGCCTAAAAAAATTCTTTCAGCATGTAAGAAACTAAATGAAATATACAGAAAGTGATAGTTTATCATCATTTTAAATAAAAAAAAAGTGAAGATTTTTTAAATCCGATTTTTGACCAATAACTGATGTGTTGAGGTTGATCATAAATTAATTAGCCAGTTTAAATGCGCACACAACTTAAGTTTATAATCAGAAATTTAGCACAGGATTGAAAATTTTTGATTTTTTTTAATGTGTGAAGACGGTAAACTGATATTTTCACCACATTTTCATTCAGTTTCTTTCAGTCTGAAGGAATTTTTTTTTTCTTTTGCATTTTTTCTCCTCTTTTGTTACATGAAAATTTTTATTTTCTTTCTTTTTTTAATCATACATGCTATTTTCTACTTTTTGATCTTTATTATTTTCAAATAAATGTTTATTAATTTTTTTATTTGTAATTTAATAATGGAATAACATCTGAGCGGGCACCCCCTTCTTCTGGCTTCCACACCATGCCCACCGAAGGTAAGGGGATCTCAATCAGATTTCACGCGCATCAGCCCCGGCTATACGGCGGGTCTTTGAGGCATCAGGGCTCGAACCCACAAATCGACGAAAACCGCCGGTATCGAATCCGAGACCATGACCACGGGCTACCGCGACCACTAGCTTATAGGGATTTGGAAGGAAAAAGTTTGCCCTAAAATGATACACTGTGCAAGGTAATAAAAGGGTAGAAAAAAAAGTTCTATGTACTGATTACATTTTATAAGCATTCGATAGTTCATTTACTGAAATGGAATGGTTCGGCCACTCATTTCCCTATTTTTATTCCTACCCAAAATCGAATCAATGGAGTTCTGAATGAAGGAGAAAAAAAATAATAGAATACAGTCACAGATGGAGTTTTGCAAAGACCAGTGGAGGAATAAAACATAATCTGGACTTATTGCAACTGTTAGAAACGGACTTTGGGGAAGATTTTGTCCGTCAACTGCACCCCCGGGAGAAATCTCTTCCCGGTTCTCTGGAAGAATCTGGGAAATTCCGATGTCACGTTCTTATTCGAAAAAGTAATGTGAGAATGGGGATTTTCAATGGTCGTTAGACCTCCACTCCCCCCCCCTAGATTCCCCCCTCCCCAAAGATCCTGACTAACCCCCATCTCACTTTTCTTATGCTTTGGCTACCATTGGGAGCCTCTATAGTGAGTGTTTGGTTCAGATTTTTGGAATATCTTTCACATTCTACGCGATTACTTTTACTGCCCAGTGGCGTTAAAGATAGAAACTTTGTCTATATTTTGATTCGATGTGTTCTACTATCTCGGACATCCAGTTATCTTTCTTCTTACTGAGCTTTCGAAAAATCATTATTAAAATATTTTAGTGAAGTTTTTATTTAATTACAACGTTTTTCTGAATTTCACTTGGTGTGTGTGTGTGTGTGTGTGTGTGTCATCAAATTTTCGATCGTTAATTTAACCAACTTCCCATCAAGCTAGAGCTTTGAAATTTCGGGAATCGTTCGTACTCGCCTAACAATGCAATATTTAGACGTTTGCGACCAGTTTTAACTAATATTTCAATAATTTTAATAAGTCAAAATATTCTTTCCTCTAGGCGCTTTTAGGATTAAGGAAAAAATTTCTTTCCCCCTCTGGGAACACCGGGCACTCCCCTCACCACATGAGGCCTCGTAAAACTATTGTACTCACAAAGGGGAGATACTATCTCCCCTTTACTATCTCCGAGATAGTAAGGGTTGCTGACTTTTAGTCAATAATCATGAGCAAGAAAGAAAGTTTCCAATATTTGGCGCCATGTCTTATCACAATGATTTTTTCTGAATTCTAGTTCCCTTTTTTTTAATAGAATGATTTACAAACTTTCAAATGCATGTTTTGATTTTATGAGTATTATGAGTTTTTTAACATCCTCACAAATGTCTCTTTTTAAGTAAAATTTAAAGTTAAAAATAACTAACAGTTTTAACTAATATTTCAATAATTTTCTTTAATAAACTTTGCCACCATATAAAAATGTTGTTTTTAAAAACGTTGGTTTTTATATCGAATTATTTTTAATTTATTTATAGAAGAGCATTTGTTTATTACATCAAATTCCTATTTAGAATATGTTTTTCATATATTTATTTTTCTTCGTATAACAGGTTTATTCAGTATTGTTAGAAATGTTAGAAATATATAAGTAAATTAATTTCATTATTTGATCCTTAGTATAAAATATCTCTATCAGGTTGGTTGGCAGTTTATTTTATATTAAACACTCGCCATATTAGATTTGTAGGTTAAGAATCCCGTTTACTAGCCATTTTGATTTAGTGTACGTAATGTTAATCCTATGGAATTCCTATATATATATATATATATATACTTAAGTCCTCAAATATATACTATTTTATTTATTAGAATGCAATAAAGTGCATCTGAAAAAGCGAATATTAATGAAGGATTCTGCAGAATTTTAATTTTCCTCCGAGTCATAAAAGTATTTTTATATTTATTTTAATGATATGTCTGTGGGTTTTCCGGTCTTAAAAGAATGTACTAAAACATTTTTAAACATCGGAAGGAAAATGTTATACCGCAGAAACCTTCATTAATTTTTGCTCTTTCAGATGCTGTTTGAATTGAAATAGATAAAATGGTAAAGAGTTTTAGAATGCTAGGAAAAGTTCCATAGAATTAACATTACGTTCATGAAATCAAAATGGCCGGTAGACGGGAGCCTTCAGCACATGCATTGGAGGCAAATAAGGGTTTATTAATTTTTTTATGTTACGCGTATTTCATACAGAATATAAATGTATATAGTTTGTTTTTTAACTGATTTTTTTACTAGGCTAAAATAATTTTTGATTCCTTTGTTTGTTCTTTCTTTTAATTCTTTTGGTGAATTACTTTCTTGTTTGAGGATTTTTCCTTTATTCTGATTATTTACCATTTTGTTACAAATTAATTATGTTAAGTGTGTAGGGTTGGATCCATATAATTAATATAAACACGCATTCTCAGTCGCACGCTTAACACAATGTTTTGAAATGCTTTATCTACCTTTTTGAAAACAGATTTATAATTTTTTTCTTGAGTTATGCAGAATATGTTTAGAAGGTATTTTTGTCAGTTGAGACCATTGTAATATTTGAATATTTTAAAATAAATGGTTTTATTTTTATACGTTAAATGGAGTAAAATTTTGTATTTGCTATAGTTGGGTAATTCATTAGATTATTATTTTCATG
This sequence comes from Nephila pilipes, assembly GCA_019974015.1. Classification (NCBI taxonomy): domain Eukaryota; kingdom Metazoa; phylum Arthropoda; class Arachnida; order Araneae; family Nephilidae; genus Nephila; species Nephila pilipes. The sequence goes on from BMAW01075497.1 coordinate 46,439, forward strand.
TTTACTATGCATTTTTGTTTTTATTCTAATTATAAGCAACTTAAAGATTTTTTTTCCCTTTTTATTCCTAAATATATACACTTAATTTACTTTAATCCTAATGCCTTGACTTTATTGAATCGTGGTTTGTGATTACATTAATTTTATTTATAAAATTGATGCTAATTTTATAATTGTTAAATTGATGCTATTGATAGTTGGTTTTTCACTAGTTTTATTTTTAAATTTTAAATATGTTTAACTTATTTTGATACAATTTCGTAGTTCATTATTAGTTTATAAACTTATTTAATTTTTTTAAAATTATACACACATTCTCTCTCACAGACACACGCATGCACGCACACACACACACACACACACACACAGATATATATATATTGTTACAGAATTTTCCTGATGAGTGGAAGTGAACTCTGAGGAGAATAACAACAAATTACGCTTTAATTACGCTATCTTCAAGATAACACACAGATAGCAAAGCTTGGACAATAACAGTAGAAACAGAAACTAAAGGACTTGTACAGATTGGAAACACAAACATATACAAAACAGCACTTATAACAACATTCAGCTCACCAGTTTAGTAGTTCTCACTGAGCACATGTATCTACAGTATTACTCAGTGCTCGAAGAGGCAGACTCCTAACTTAGATTCCGACACATCCGCTAGAGTCAGGCCGAATCTCCAGCAGATTCCCTCGGCATCTCTTTCCACGGCAGATCCGCTTAAACGATTCCCCGATTGGTTTCCAAAGCAGATTCCACACACAAATTGATTCCTTAGAATGTAGCTCTTGGCGTATTGTTTCCTCTTCAGTCCAGGCATGATGTCACATGTGAAAATTCATGAAAAGTCTGTAACTTTTTTCCCGATCAATATTTCCCCTAGATTACAGCACCTTCGAAATATTTTCATCTGTCACCTAAGTCACAAAGTTTCTCGCCAAGTCACCAAAAGGGTGGCAATATCCATCGCCAAAGTGAAAGGGTCATTATATAACTTTCTTTTGACTGACTAATCATATATCCCCAAATGCCTCTTTCCTTTCTGAAGATATATATATATATATATATTTAAATACATATATATATATGAGGAAATCGAACTTTGACTTATCGCCCAGAACGTGGCCATAAAACGTCTCACCACTAGAGAGCGCTGCTACTGTCTCGGTGACATTCCGCAAGGGGAAAGAAGATGTTTTGCGCGGGAAGACGCCTCGTAACCTAGTCTCCGGAGCTGAAACCATTTTACGAAATAAGTGCATGGAGCACAACCTCACTGGAATGAACTAAAGCTTATTGGATCAAGATACTATTTATGTTTTGTTTAATTTCATACTTAAGTGTCTGTACATAATCGCTGTAAATAAGAATAAATAACTTTGAGTAAACCGAAGTATCATCATTGTGAATACCCGATTTGATATAATTTGAGATTTATACGCAACTAAACAAATATTTAAATCAATACCAAATTAGAAAATAATTTTAATAATTGGAATTTGCTTCAAAAAGTATGAAACCATTATAGTACCATTGAAGAGAAGATTTTTTTAGTTTAGTTTATATTAACGTCGCACTAGAAGCAACACGAGGGCTATTGGCGACGGACCTCGTAATTTTGAACCACGGTCAAGTGACGAGGACGACACCTGAGCTGGCACCCCCCTCTCCTAACATCCACACCACGCCAACGGGAGGACTTTGGACCCCGAACAGATTTAACGTGCATCCGCCCCGGCTACACGGCGGGTCTTTGGCAGCCAAGGATCGAACCCGCGACTGAACGAAAACCGCCGGTCGCTAGTCCACGACCTTGACCACTAGGCTACCGCGGCCCCCATTGAGGAGAAGAAGGATACATCAAACCATAAAAATGAATACAAATATATATATTCGTATTTAACTATAATTTAAAACACTATATGCAATAAAAATTCGAAAAGATAAAGTAAATTAAATTAAAAGTAAATTGACATCTGTCAGAATTATCAAAAATGTGTAACTAGTAAAAAACTACAAAAAGTCAAACAGTGAATTTCTGAAATGCAGTTTACGCAGCAATTTAGTGAGGCTGGATACTCAAGTACTACAAGCGTGATTAAGAGAAGCGGGTGTTTTTCAGCTGGGGTAATAGTTGCAGTTAATATATATATTTATAAGAAAGTTACAACATTTATATTATTTAAAGAAACTTCATACATTTATTTTCCGTAGCCTAAAAAATTCTATTTGTAAATAATGACATTCCATGAAGCGAAAGTAAATAGTGTTCGTTGGATCGTTACATTGCTATTGTAATTGTAAGCAATCAGCCTTTTCTTTTCACTTGGCGTTAATTCGTCGTTCTTCAGCTCGCCAAATATATCTATTTGAAAGTTCGACTTCCCTATTTTCTATTATAAGATTCCTATAATAAACAAAGTGAACCGTTTAAGAAAATTCTGGGAGATATTTTTATATCTTAACCCTTTCTCGACTGTGACCACAGATTAGATCAACTTATCAGTATGTCTTTTAAACTGCTGAGTGTGTTTTTTCCTTCATCAAGTAACAGTATTTTTTTTTCTTTTTTCTCCTTCGCGTCGTTGATCTTTGATTCAATATTTTTTTTTTGTTTAAATTATAAATCCAAACAGTGCACAGCATGTTCATTGCATAACGTGGAGTGAATTACATATTGTAGCCGATGTCGATAATTAAATAATGTGCTAAAATTAAATGTTCTTTTATCGAAATTTTTTCATTACTAGTGAAACGCAGTTGCTTCGATAACACTAGCGCGCTCCAAAATTATTGATTAAACTTGTCGGTGAAATATATAAACCCATCAATTTTACTGATCTGCGTCATGAATACTCTTAAAAAGACTATGGGAAAGTGAATTTTTACTGATTCCATAAATTCAAGCCTCCAAAAGTGTTTTCTTGAGTAAACAGTGTCATAATATGTTGTGTAGAAACCATTATCACGCAAATTAAAGGTTTTAGTTATAATTAACAACATTTTAATACGTAATCATGGTCTCTATTTTGATAAATATTGACGCAGAATAGTATTATTTTAAAGAGTACAAAAGACTGATGGAAACAGCTTATTATTGAAAAAATTGAAAACTATAAAAATATTTCGGTTTTTACACTGTATACCTCATGCAACGAAATTTTCAGTGGAGAAGATTTAAAATGTATTTTAAAAAATATTCTTACGTAATGCATAGAAATAATAAAACACTTGTGTTTCTAAGTATATTTTGAACTTAACACTAAACAAGAATCAAAATGTTTTCTTCGCGATAGAGTATATTTATCTTTCCTTATTCAGTATTAATATTACATGCATTCCGTTATGTTTAGCAATAAAATTGCCAAAATCACTTTTTGTCCGCAAATTATTTAATTCCATGTTTTATAACATCGCAATAGTTTGAAAAAAAAAATTCAGACTCAAAATATTTTCAAAATATGTTGTCATTTTGGGCGTAATTGACCGAATAAAACATAAGAATTTTGCAAGGGAACAGAGAAGACCTCACTGAAAGCAATTATATCTAATTAACAAAATTACCTTTCAATTTGTTCAGTCATT
>BMAW01075500.1:0-39005 GCA_019974015.1 Nephila pilipes
AAAAAAACAGATGTTCTGGTTTGATTTTTGAGGAAATAAGTCTGATGACCTCAGGTATTGAAAAGAAAAATGATTAATATTGAAATGAAAAAAATTCTGCCTTTTAATATGTATTTCTTTATAATTTTGAGTATCCTAGTGATATATTTAAGATATAATTTCCGAAACTTAGTTCCTTTTTTTAAAAAAAATCAATGCCTTTGTTTTTGTTTAATTAATAATTTTATAACCTCATTATATTACTCCTATTATATATGCTACATAGTAATATTTATTGAAATATTTTTTTTTTAAAATGCAAAAGAAAATGTTAAATTTATAGATTTCTTTTCTCAAAGGGAGTTTGGGTGCGATAATCTAAAGAATAGGTTACTCAAAATTTAATCCTGGAAAAAAATAAAAGTAATTTTTCAGAAATTAGCCGTATTCTAAAACAAAAACAGAAAACTTCAAACAATATTTGTATACCTAATTTTCAAACTTTCAGTTTATCTATTTAGCGTAGCTGTAAATAAACACTATTTAATATGAGATTTTCTTACATTTATAATAATATTTTAAATTGACCCCTGAAAAAACGTAATGCACAAATTTCCTAAAAAAAATTATTGTTTCATGTAAAATTTATAAGTTAAAGTTAATTAAATCAAAAATTTCTTTACTTATAAGGTCTCAAAATAATCTCTCTCTTCTATTTAAATTTAAATTTATAGATACTTCACAAGTATAATCACAATTTATAATTTTAAATAATAGCCTGTATGCCTTTTTTATACTTTTAAGTTTAAAATTAGTTGATACGAGATAAGAATAAGAAAATGTAAGCTAATTATCAAACTTAATAAAAAGAGGTTATTCATGAACATAATTAAAATAATTAAATAATATTTCCAATAAACATGTCTCAATGACAGATTTTTAGAATCCCAAATCGAGTACGAGACTTGACAAGAATACATCTGGCCCTGAGTGTATTATTAAAAAAACTTGACAAACACGACCATTTTAGAGTGCAAGTTAATCTTAAAAATATTGATTTCACATATATTCTACACCTTAAAGAAACAAATAACATAAAATGAAATCTCCTGAAAGATCAATATAATGATAATATAACAACTTTATTTTTTTAGTATAATATTTCATTTTTGGTAAAAAAACATTAATTTTAAATTCATCCGTGTGGTGACCGAATGTGGAAGAATAGTCCCGCCTTAGCTCATTCATGTCATAAGAGGTGACTGAAATGGATACCCAATGTCTGGGGCTACAGAAGGGCACCCTGTTCCTAGCGATTATATCTTGGGAACTCTCAGGGACTTGCCTTCTTTAGGTAGATATGGACACCATGTCTACCTAAAGAAGTCAAGGTACTCTGTAATCTTTATCTCTAAAGATTACTTTGTAATATTCTTTCCTGTGGTTTTTCATGTCTTGGGTAAAAATGGGTGACGTGCCCTCGGGATACCCTTGTGATCGTTCTCTATTTTTATCCCTCCTTCTTTCCACCCAATTTTTGTCTTTTTTCAATTCTTTCAATTACCTAGATCACAGGGATTTGACGCAGCATGGTGGCATTTGGTTATTGCACCATTAAAATACTATAACTCACTTGTTTGTCTTTTCAATCTTTTTTCACGTCAAGATCACCACTATACCTTGTTTGGCTATGGAAGGCTCTTGCGCCATTGAAATAGTATCTTTCACTCTTCTGTTATGAAAAGTCTAGATCACAGCTTTTCCTTGTTTGGCGCAGCATAACCACATTTGGTTCTTGCACCTTTAAAACTAGACCATCACTCACTCATTCATCCATTTGAAGGAAATTGGAAGAACTCTTATATAATTTCGTAATTAGCTATTTAAAAGGGAATATAGTAAAGCTTTAACTATCATTAAAAAATCTCAGATATCTATGGATAAAATGTACTCTGCATATACATAATGTTGTAAATTAAATTTATTAATGTTGATTTGCTTGGCTTAAGGAAATCGTAGATTGAAGTAATCCACAATATCGTGAGGTTTTAATTATTATCTCGAGATAATGATTTTTTTTTTATTATTAATAAAAAAAATTAAGGTAGAAAATTTTATTATTATTTATTATTCTTTCTATTTTTGTACATAGCTGCCACCCAGAGTTATAAAATTTCTTGCAGCTCTTCCTGACCTTTGAAGGCTACCATTATAGAACTCTGCGCGAGCACACACACACAGATTGAACTTAGAGAACTCAGTAGATATGTTATATTCTCCGTGCTGTGGGTAACATTAATCTGCGGCTTCCTGAAATCAAACAAATGAACAGTAATAGCTGTAATTTACAGAACTATGGGCACAAGAATCAATTAACATGCCGAATATGTTTTAGTTATCTAGATATCTAGGTTATTTCTTAGTGATACAATGGCCCTTTGTTCCCTGCTCAATTTGTATTTCTCCCCTAATGCGTCATTTTCGAGCTTTGTACGAGTACGCTAAGGGACCAGTAAATACAGCGAGAATGCAACTAGCAATAAGCTAGCTCTATTCTTTTCTAGTGGCCTTTCTGGAATATGGCGTCAATTGCTATCTCAACTTAAATAACCAGCTCTACAGTTGTAAGAAACTTCTACTCCTATATGTATTTTCTTTTCTCTTCACGATGACAATGTTTAAGAATTACTCGTATTGGAACAGCGACCTCTATCATCCCCGGGTATACGTTCTAAAATCCGTTTCTGTAAAAGTAATATAGCATTTAGAAACTCCTTATAACGAGTCCTTATTTTAAATTACTTAAAATTTGAAAATCTTTAAATATTTTACTAATTCATGACCGGAATCATTGACCTCTTAAGTTTAATTACCACTAACCGCTATTATAACTACAGGCTTAGTTATATTAATTGACAGAATCAATTAAATATAAAAGTTTAAACGATTACTAATTTGAAGTAATTTTCAGAAAAATAGATAGAAAGATGGGCTCTATCTCTGTCTCATTAGTAATAATTAATACTTTATGATATACTTCGTATTTGCTGAGCTATATTTACTTAGTTGAATATGTTTATTCGATATATTTAACTAAGAAACATTCTAAAAATTGCTATTAATTATTAATACAATAATGGTAACTATATGTTTAAGAGTTTAATTTAGTTGTGGAAAATATAGTGTTTTTATGTCTAGAATAAAAATAATGTTATTTACCTATCTCTTAATACGTATATTTCCTAATATTATCATAACGACATACTGTTATGCATTCAAATGAGCTTACGTATTAATATTTTACAATTGTTTGTTTCACAGTGATGAATATTCTAACGAAACAGGAAACTACCCTTTAATATTAGCCAAGAAGAGCACAAGAATATATTTTATTGGAAAAATGTTATCAGTAATACAGATGTCATTAAATGTTTTCGGATAAGTGTTACCATATTTCCCACAACCTTTCGTTGTTTTGAAGGATTAAGTTTTTGAGTCAAGAAAAGGAAAAGAAGCAAGAAAGTACTTTCTCCTTGGGCTTTAAAAAAAGGGGAAATTTTATTTCCCAAAAGGCAAGTCTTTCTTAAACATATTATATATTTTCTGAGTTATTTTAAGGATGTTCTGATAAATATTTATTGTTCAGCTTAATCATTGCTAAGACCGAGAGGGTACATATGAGAGTCTCTTTTGAGATCATCCACCTAAACACACGATATTTTAGGATGATTCAAGCTTAACAACATGAAATTACTCATAACATGCATTCAATTCTTTATATAACCTTCATTTATTCATAATGCATTTCAATCTTTCTTAAAAGTTTTTGAGAAAGGTCTTATGACTAAATTTTTTACTCCAGTGAAAATCTATAAGCTCTATTTTTTTCCATCGAAAGGTGAACCACATAAGTATCACCGATGTAACCGCAGTTTATAAAAGACATATTAGAAATTTTTTTATCAACATCTTTAAACACATAATAAAATTTACTGCATAAAATTAAGAAATAGAACCTTTATACATTATAAATTACATAAATTTTCTTAGAAAAATAGGCTTAAAGGCTGTTTTCTTTTACTCATTTAGAATAAATTAAGAACATAGATTACATAGATATGTGTTCTAATAATATATATGTGAATGCAAAAAAAGGAAGTTAATTGTTTTAATGCACTTCATGTATCGATTTAAGTAAAAGAGTAAATCTCTGTTTACCACTGAATTAAATAATCTAATTCTTTTTGAATACAGCTTGTTGTTAAAATGCATTCACTTTCTCCAAACACTAAAACACTACTTAAGAGAATACCACCTCCTTCGTGTTCTTGTATCAGCCATTAACGAGACCATTCTCCTACTCTTTATTATCGAGTTTCTGGTTAGAGTAACCGAGAGATAATTAAGACTCCCCTAGGAGAAATTTTTCCCTTGTAGTCTTTTTTGCAGGACTATTAGTAGCATAGTATTATCTAGTCTTAGGCACACTGAGTGATCGTTCGTAATCTGGTTTTTATCAATTGTATATTCAGCTTGTGTAAAACTATTTTGTTTCGTGTGAAAACAATAATTATTTCACGAAGTATATGTTTTCGTATTAAAAGATCTGAATCTCTAGTTTTAACAGTATATTAAATGAGTGTTAGTGCTAAAGTTTAAATAATTTTTTGGCAAAAGTGGAAGTATTAAATGTAAGCCGCAACAGTATAACATGTAATCGTAAGAATGTTTCCGCGCACACATACAATCAAACGCACATACATATGTATACATGCACACACACATATATTTATTTATATATATATATATATATATATATATATATATATATATATATATACCACACATACATTAGTAGAGTTTCCATTGCTCTATTTATATCTCCTGATATTAGAACGTGTATATTTGAAGTTAATGGATTATTTTATGTTAGTTAAAATAATTTGTTTTCATTAATTTCCTTCCTTCTTTTAAATGCCTGTTGCGCAGATGCAATTTTTAATACAAACTTTTATTTTTGAAATTTACGGCTTCAACCTAATTTATTAACAAGCATTTTTCTGAGAAAGTTGGTTCGATCTTTAATACAAATATAACCACAAGCCTCACTCCCATGCTTATGACTCCTTTTTAAATTTTTTCTTCCATTTTCATATTTTTCTTGATTTCAAATTTGTAAGTTTAGTAATGTTGATGTCTTTTGTGCCAATATAATAATTGATAACTTTTAAATTACTAGTTTTAGTTTTACATTTTATACCTAGTTTAATTTTTATATTGCTATGTTTGGGTAATTTATTATATACACCCTTACTCGTATAAAATTATATTGAGTATTTCTTCTACATCACGAGTTATATATATATATATATATATATATATATATATATATATGTGTGTGTGTGTGTGTGTGTGTGTGTGTGTGTGTGAGAGAGAGAGAGAGAGAGAGAGAGAGAGCCTCCGATTTAAAAATGAAACAAAAATATAGAATGTATGACAACAGAACAAACATATTTATACCACAAATGTATGTTCACAACTCACAGAGGCTTGATAAAATAGACCTTTACTAGTTTTTGTGATCATCTGCTTTGAATTAAGAGTATATAACTGAATATAAATTTAATAACTTAAAATAGGCTTTATTTGAAAGCTTATATATTTTCTTTGTTCGCATTTTAGTTAGAATATTTTCAGGCAAGATTCCATAAATAATAAAATACCTTTTTTTACATTTCCCATATTAAATTATAATTGAATATTGTCTACAGAAAAAGATTTAGTTTTTAATTATAAGTATTTATTAAAAATGTGGTATCTCTCTCCCTCTGTCCGCCTGTCTATCTGTTTTTTTGTCTTTATATTATCACTACAGTTCCTTATAAAACCTTTGATATGAGCCATTATTTATGAAGAACAAAACTTCTCGTAATTTAGTATAATTTAAGGAATGATATGTCTACGTAATTACAATATAATCGTACTTGAAACAAAACTGTATTGTAGTTTTACTTTAAAAATGATATTGAATGTTTTGTGGAAACATTAAACTGCATAACATGATGAACATTATTAATAATTTTCTACTTTCATTTCAAAGCTTCTACAAACCAAGTATATATATAAATAATCAATTGAAACTTGTCGAAGCATCAACTTGTCAAATAATTCAAAATTTTGGTGATTTAACAGAATGATCCCCAACCAATCACCACATTAATAAGTAAATTTACGGAAAATATAATTTTTTTATTCATTAAACAATAAATAATAATCTTTAGAAATAATTAATAACAGTTTAATTCATTCAGCAATTTTTTTTCAAATACTTACCGACATATTCATATTACCCTATATTATATATTATTTTAAATGAGATTAAGAAGTAATAAAAACTAATTAAATACTTTAAAAGAAAACTTATTAAAAATGAGAAAATAGAAATTGTGTTAAAAATTATTATTTGATTCCATAGCTTATATTTGTGTGCTATAAAACATTTTCTTTAATAGAACTTCTCATTTTGCAACTAATTTCTCGAAAATGATACTTTTAAATTATTTTAATTCAAAACATTTCCAGTGTAAAAATTTATATTCATTTTCAGATAACAACTTGTCTACAAATGAAATTTCTTTAAAATCCATAGAATAAAATGGACCAATCGTTAAAAATATGGAAGAAAATATTTGTATACGTAAATCAGTACCATATTTTCAAAGATATGTATTAAGAGTATTAAATCGTCTCCGGATTTATCTCAAAACTGTGGGAGAGGAATTCATTCAATTAAGAACAAGACGATATTTAAAAGGATACGAAAATATTATTAAATATATTCTAAGCTGTTTTCCAATATTTTAAAGTATTTTTTGCAGAATTTAATTTGAGTTCAGATACTTCTTAACTATGAATGAAAAATTGTGCATGCTTTCTTAATATGATGCATTTTCTGAAACTTCCTATTAGATTGGATTTTCCTGAAACTTTCGTACATAATATATGATTAATTAGAACCATCTGAATTATTAATTGGAAAAATAATATATATTCGGAAAATAATTTATTTCATTTAGCTTTCTCATTACTCAGAAATGTTAGCAATGAGCAACCATCAAAACGTCATCTTTCTTTAACCAAATCATAAATTTCCATCAAAAGATTAGTTTGTGAAAAAGAGTATAATTCATAAATAGGCATGACGGATGGATATTTGAAGTAATTAGGTTGCATCGGTAAAAATCGATTAATCGAATAAATAATTGTTTGGGTCAATGAGTTCATTTCGGTAAATGGATTCTTTCTAACAAGGTGCATAACGGCTGCTTCTTGAAAATAGCCATGCATTTACTATCCAATTGAGCAAGGTTTCCCCACTAAACTTTCTCACTTTGCTTTGAGCCAAACAAGTCATTAGTTAGAAAATATCCATCAGGATGAGAAAGAAGCAGATTTGGGATTATTTTTACCTTTTAGTCTTTGCTTCAGATAATTGAATTAGGAAAAGTGCCGATTATCGGAAGCAATTTCGTGCAATTTTCAGGAGTGCTCGTGAATTTCAGAGAAACGTTGTTTGAATCAATAAGAGAATACAAAAGAAAGGCTTACTTTTTTTTATCAGTTCGACTTTCAATTATAAAACTTACAGCAAAATCAGTTTTTCTTAAGAAATGTTTTGGTTTTATTTTCACTTGAATTTGCTCAATAATTTAAAAGGATCAGTAACACTGATCATCAATTAATACTTTTATTTATAAATGCATAAATATATATTGAATTATTCAACTCGTGTTTCATAAACAGTCAATTGACAATTATTTATGTCATTTCTATCCAAAACTTTTACTTCTTTTTTACCAAATTTTCGAACCATTCCCCGCAATATACTTAAGAGCTATATGAACTTCAGATAGATTAAAAGTATCCAATTCCATCATATGACAAAATTGATATCAAAATAAATCAAACATTAATGTAGTCATGAAGTTACCTTTTTTAATAAAATTCTTTCAAACATTTAGAATGGATGGTATTACAATATAATTCATTTTTTTTATAAAGAAAAGTAATGATTATCATTTAAAGTTTCTGACTTATAACGAGTGTACACTGGAAATAAAAAACATTCATACGTGTATTTAACATTAGGCATATAATATTATCTAAACATATTGCCTTAACACACATCGACGAGAACACCTCAAGAAGTGCTGATGTTCAAGAAAAAATGATATAGCAACTGATGAAACACTGATACTCAAAACCTGTGATAGCAACAAAAATAAAAACTTAATTTTACGAAAGTTCTTATTATAATCGAGGTATGTACATTAACCAAATGTATAATTTAAGTGCGATATTCTTAAACAAACATTAAAGGAAGATTGAAAATATGATTCGGAAACTTAATTTTATTTAGCCATTTTTATTTAACTAATATATTCATGTTTCTTTTTATTCTTTTTAGGGTGTATTCAATCACACATTATATTCATAATTATTTTAAATGACTTTTTGTTATTTTGTATAATGCTTATACCACTTTTTTTTAACTATACTTTCAGAAATGTTCAGCTTAAGACTAATGTGATAAATTAAATAAAAATTTCTTTTCACGCAGATTTATTTCCGTTGATTCAAAGACCAGAATCTGAATCAATTTGATTAAGTGGATCTGAATTATATTCTGAGACTTGTTTCATGAGATTGAAATTAATCATTCTGGTATACATACTTGGAAAATAGAAAAAAAAATATTTCGCAAATAAACACATACTAAGAACGTGCTAAAGAGCAATAATGGCTACTTCATGGACATAAAGAATTGTTGTCCATCATCCTGACAATGGTGTAATAAAAAGATAGGTTTTCAAAGCAGGACCATAACTCAAAGTAAAAGGGAGCGTAATGGTTATGAGTTTATGGGAAGCATAGCAGGTGTGCCAATCGTGATAAAGAATTTGAGGTTCTGGTACTAACCCTAAGCTCCTGTTTTTAAAATAGAACTGTTAATTTTATCCAGGCAGGTTCAGGAAAGGAGATAAACACACAAAAAATAACAATTAAAATTTTCATGAGGATAATGCCCGCTTAAGTCTTATAACTCTTATTGAATATTTAAAGAAGTTCATTATTAAAATTTGATTTCAAATTGTTCATGAAAATCTTTTCTTGCTTTGCTGAAATTTTAATTGAAAGATAGATCAAATCAGATTTAGTTTTAAAATATAATTTTCTGATGACTTAAGTATATATAAATAGATATAATACCCAATTGTATAATGAATTTAATATTAGCAACTTCAACATGTTTTTCAATAACTTAAAATTTTGTGGCTAATTTCGAGAATTTTGTAATTGTGTTTGCACAGGTGTTGAGAATGAATTATCTTGTAATAATCTTTCGAATGGGAAAGTGATATCACACCCACTTCTTCACACACATTAATACCCTTATTTATTTTCAACTTTAAATATAAACCTTCGTTTTAATTAAATATATTTTTTATGTAACTGATGGAAAAAATTAAAAGAAAATGTCACTTAATTCACAAATTTCGTAAAAGTATAAAAAAAAATTTCACCTAATTAGATGTAGTCTGACGTTCTAAGACTTAAAGGGCATTAAAAATATTGAATCCAATAACGTTATTTTTTCTTTATTTGTTGTTATTCCGAAGTATAAAATATATGACAATGTTTAAATATAAAACATTTTTACATTAAATTTAAAATTGATGATTTTTTAATTACAATTTAATTTTATTTTGAATGAAAATGAAGTTAGAAATTATGCACTCTTTAAGTAACTAAAACTGATATTAGTTTTAAATTAATTCAATATAAATTTAAATCTTCATAGATAGATTTTTCTTGTATATATCAGAGCTAGTATTAGAATTAATATAGATTAGTTATTAATAGTAATGAAAGCTATCTAACAGAGGTTGTCCTATGTATTCTTATGGATATAAAGTTAAAATGAATAATTTCTAGACTACACAATAAAGAATAACTCATTCCAAGGAAAATATAGAATTTCATTTTTGCACTATTTTCCGTTCGAAGAATTCTTAGAACTCAAACATTCAAGTGAGCGTTATTTTGTCGACGTTAGTATTCAATACAAAATAGGTATTCTTCCCTCCTTCATTTACTCACGCTACCCACATATATTCAGGTAAAGAAATAACAGCATCACCCGTCAAAGGGCTAGAAGTGCCATGTGTTGTAACGATTAAGTGTCCTGTGCAACAAAGAACAACGGTTCTTCTAATTTCCGGTTGTTCCAAGATGCAAGTGGGAAATAAATGAAGAATTTCTAATAATTATTACTGCAAAATAAAATACAAATAATACATATCTAATAAATATGTAACCCTTCAATAAAAAGAATCAAATCGATTAAGGAAAAATAATCGCAAAGATATATCTTTTTTCCAACTTTTTAGTCTACAAGTGGAATTTTGTCGAGTTTTTTAAAACATCATTTTAATTCAATAAAAGCAGTATTGACCAACAAAGTTTCTACTTAACAATCTTTGCTAGAATATATTTCAATGTTCCAATCTAAATTCCACTTTTATAGAGGCATATTATTCTGCTTTACAATCACTAATTCGTTCAATACAAAGTTATTAGAGTTTTTAATCTATTTCTGTCTTTGTTGTAATTTACATAAACAGTTCATCGCCCAATATTTCGAAAACGATGGAATCATACTCTGCATTAATTTTCACTTCCTTGAAATTGTAATGTTATCGGCAATATATGGTTAAATAACAGCAATTAAAACTAACAAATGATAAAATGTCCAGGGTTGGGAACATTTAATTCTCCCGGATCACTTGATTCAGATATGATTTGCCTGGAATTTAAACGAGTTTCAATTTATGCAATTAGGGTTAGAAACTGTCTATTGTGAGTGCTTATCCAGCCGTATATCTTCTCAAATGATATTTCATTGACTTGACTATAGTTTCTCATAGACCATCGTGGTAAGAAAAGATGGGGAATCAAATTTCCATTTCATCTTTTCTTCAGCAACATAATTTTGAACGCTTCCATACTTTTTCATAATGCAAACTTTCTGATCAGTTTCTAGCGACCCCTAGTGAGATTCGAAACACAATTACTATACAATTCAGATGGCTTTCCTCACCTTGCTAGAATCTTCTCAAAGCAGCAATAAATGTGTTTGTTATTTAATCGCACACCATTCCTAGATGCACAGATGTACGTTAGCATTCCATTCACAAGTGGTATTTATCCCTCTCCTCAATACACACTCTCACCACTCACAAACATATATATATATATCTAGGTGAAAAGCTATTAGCACCCTCTTTCGAAGAATTAAAAGTACTATCTGTTGGGACTATTAAAGAGAGTTCTTTGTCTAAATTTTTAAGAAAAAAAAATTCAGGTGAAATGTTAGATTTACATAAGATGAATGAAAATTTCATAGAATATAGATATATAATCAATCCATATTATTTAACAAATACACATTTATTTCAAGAAATAATTTTACAAGTTAAAATTACTAGTATAAGTTTCACATTTCTCCATTAATATAAAATCTTTAAAGTACGTGTACCTCCCGCTAATACTCGAAACAAAAAAAAACATTATTTCTATAATTTATGACAATATCTATTCCTCAAAAGTGAAATTGTAACACCAAGAAATAATGCACGTAACTTAATGCATATTTCGGGAGCGATAGTGGTGAGGTGGATATACAAATGATTAAAAAAACAGACAAATAAAACCATTATAAACCAATTTATTCAGTATCTAATGTGCCCACCTAGGCAGTTATACAGGCCGGAATTCGGGTAGGCATTCTATAAATTAATCCATTAATGCTTGCCTGAGGTAACCGTTGCAATGTCATATCCACTGCTGTGCGCAAATCATCCACGATTTGCGCCAGTGGTCAGCGGTTCATGTCACTTCCAATAAAATCCCACAAGTGTTCAATGGGATTTAGGGCAGGAGAGTGTGTTCGTTAGGGCAGAATGTCGAATCCAGTCAGGCTGTTAAAAGTTCGCCATCGACATGCGGCCTGGCATTGTCTTGTTGGAGTACCATGTTAAATGCGCCCATTCGGACCACTACATCCACAACTTGTGTGATGTAGTGGTCCGCTGTCAAACGGCCGTCAATGTGTATCAGAAGCATCGTGTGATGAAACATTCTGACACCCCAAACCATTATGCCCGGTGAAGGACGGGTTTGACGCTCGACGAAATGGGTTGGTTCGTTGGTTCTCCGGATCGCCCCATACCACGCAGTGAAGAAAAGGTCTCGAATAGTCAGTTGGCAAATATGCCAGTCTGGGCGCTCTGACGTGCATCTGTGAGCAACATTTCCTCTTCTGCGTGCACCTAGACCTTCCTGAATTCATCGTGTGAAGCAACGTTAGATGGTCCTCACATTGTGCACAACACGAGTTGCTATTGTGCGCAACGACATGCCCAGCTCATGGAGTTCGTTAATACTGTCACATTCCCCTGTCGTTAACTGATGGTATTGAGGTCGCAGACGTCTCAGAGGAATTTTCCACACACACTTGGCGAATCACAAATGCTGTGCAAAACCTCAGATGCTTTTTATGAGACGAGAAATTTTCTGGTCTTGATAGCCCAAATATGAGTACCACGTGATCAGAAGGGTACGTAAATTTAATCATTCGTATATCCATCTCAACACAACCTCTCCTGAAATTTACATCATAGTACTTGCATTATTTGTTGGTGTTGCAATTTCCCTTTTCAGGAGTGTATATACACTGGTGTTCAAAATTAAAAGAATTTTCGATTTGGTCGATTATCTCCAGAACAACTGGATAGATTTTAATAAATTTTTGCGTGTTCATAGGGTTGATAAATACAAAAAAATAACCATTCAAGAGTTATAATACACGCACATGAGCATGCGTAATACTCATAGGAATCACAAGGTATAAAGCAGAAGTTGTAGAATAGAATAACAAAATTGGCTAATAGGAGGTATGGATACTTCTTACAGACATATAGGCCTATTCTTATTAGACATATAGTAATATTCTTCACTTCTAGGGCATATTCAGACGATTCCCAGCAAATACACGTAGCATTATCGCAAATTCATCCAGCCAGAACCACTTCAAGTGCCGACAGCGGTCAGTTCATCCCCCGATCAATCACCTCAACAGAGTCTCTGAAGACCTACTCACTCAGTTTCACAAGAATCTCCAACTGATTCACTCAGTCACATTTCCGTGGCTCACAAAGCAGATCGGCTCACAAAGTGGACTGCACAGAAAACTGATTCCACACATAGACCAATTTCGCTTCAGACACACTCTCCATACGGTAGCTCTTGGCGTATTTTTTCCTATTCTTGTCAGGTTTGACGTGATACTGAAAATTCATGAAAAGTCCATATTTTTCTTACTGTTCGATTTTATTGCTTAGGTTCCAGCTCCTTTGAGTACTTGGCGCCATATCTGTCACTAAGATGAAGGGATCATTTTTAATTTTTTTTTTTTTTTTTGTTTTCTGGTGACATCTCGCCAAATTCACCTTTTCCTTGATAAGAGAAGAGTTGCAGGAAGCATCGAAGCGCATTGCAAGAAACATATTTTGGCGAACAAGAAGCAAAAAGTATTATCCTTATATATATATATATTTGTGTGTGTGTGTGTGTGTGTGTGTGTGTGTGTGTGTGTACGTGTACGTGTGTGTGTGTGTGCATACATGACTATCAAGCGTCGGTTGTAATGTATAGAAATGAATTAACTAAGAAATACAAAGATTAAAAGAGCCCATTATTGCAATAGTGAATTCAATGTTAAGAACTTGTTAAGTACATACATTTTTAAAAAGTTTATATTTCAATTAATTTCTTATACCTTTTTATTAAAATTTCTTAAAATTATATTGTAATTTCGTTTACCTAACAGAAATGATTTCATGTCATTAGCTACTTTTTTTTATAGAAATATCAAAACGGTTTTGGGTTCATTTTAATTTATCATGTTGTAGATCTTTGCGAGTACTGTCAACCCGTTCACAAACAGTATCCCGTATTACATTTGATATGCTAGCGTTTGCTCTCCTGTGCCCAGCGTATTACATTAGATACACTCCGAGAATGCCTGCTGCAGACCAATGTATCAATAGAGATACGCTTGACGAGAACGTTTTATTTGATTTTCTTAATATTACTATATGACGTTACAATACCACGAAATCTATATAGATAGCTTGTTTGGAGGGTTGACCTTGGTGATATGGACTTGGATTTCACTTCTGTCTATCAGGAGGAGGGTAATTGTTAAAATCACGTGTTGAAGTGCGGCTCTTTAAATGTAATGACATGATTTAAAGGGTGCACTTGCTTTCGGTTTGCTTTTTTCTTTCTTGCTTGCTTCTTAGAAGTTCGAATAAGAATTTATGGCTCTTTATGGAAGTTAAGGCTTTGGGTAGCAGATGCTTTCAGCTGTTCGTTATTTTCAGTAGGTTTTTATTTGTAGCGACATTCATGACCAAAAGAAACTATTTATCTAATACTGAGATTTGCTAATTAATGAATGAATCTGACAGTGATGTTAGCGAAAATAATCCAAATCTGTACTTAATCATTAAAGGAATAAAAGGACTAAAAAGATGTGCCCTTTGCTCAAAATATAGCTTGAAATGTCAAGAGTTGACAAAAATATGTGTGTAAGACATATGACGTTGAACTATGCATTGAAGAATTTTTTTTATATAAAAATACTATACAGCGAAATAAGATTCTTTTTTTATATCTTAATAATTCATGTAATGGTGCATCATTACATCATGAAATTTATGCAACAAATGTAAGTATAGTTTGTATTTTCGTAAAAGATATAATTTTTTTGTAATAATTTTATGTATAAAACATACAATTTTTGATTAAATCTTTTTTTCTTTCTTATGAAATACGCTAAGTGCATTTTAAGTAATATATTTAAAAAACAAAATATTCTAATGAATAGCCGATTTTAGAGAAATTTTTTTTGCGAATTAGGCTTCATATCTAAAATCGTAGGGACGCAGATTGACACTTCGCGTTAAGAAGCTGCGGGCCCATTAAAGCTCTTCTTTTTTTTTCCTCCGGCAGTGGAAGGGTCAAAGGTGGTTTTATTGATTTTAAACTACAATTAAATAACATCTTAACTACTCCTTTAAATCCCGGATATTTTCCAAAGCATTCCATAGATATTTTGGAATTCAGTTTAATTTAACGTGCAATATATCCTCTATTTTAACTAAAGACGAATATATAATTGATGTTGCAACTAGAATTCAATATTTTTGGCCATGAAACTATAAACAATAACTTTAGGGTACGTGAAGGCGAAAATGCTCTTCTGAGTAAACATGATGTGATTTTATACATGTTTCAAAATTTCATAAGTATGAAACTAAAGCTGCAAATTATTTCATGACTTGAAAGCTCTAAATCCATCTTTATATTTGTTGTCCATAAGTAAAATGTGGTTTTGAAATCTCATTCACACAAAAATATTAAATAAAAATGTTTGAACCATAAACTTTATAAAATCGGAATATTTACTTAGAGTGATTTGTTGTAATGTAGAACAAATACAAATGTACAAATAAATGAAAAAATCCAATATTTTTAATCTAGTTAATATATTTTCTGAATATTTTTTAAACCTAATAGTATTTAAAAATTTCTTACTATAAGAAAGCACCAACTTATAAATTTGTTTCTTTCTTCAACGCATAGATATTATAATGTTTCTGATTAAGGAAACACTATGGACTAATTAAAACTCTCCATCCATAGGTTTCTTAGCTCGTAAACCTTTTATATTGGCCATTAGTAGAAATGTTTCCATTACTCCTAGCAACTGAATGACCCTTCGTGATTTCGTTTTAGCTTCTTATACATTAAGAATTAATTACTTTCGGAATCAATTCTTAATAGCTAGGTGATTTTCTTAGCATTATTTTTTTTTGTGTGTAATGAAAGGTTAATAAAGGTGCCAGTGGTTTTAATCACTTAAAGGGTCCCCATTTGTGGGTATAAGAAAACTTAAAGAGCTTGAAAAGTAAAAGCTGCGTAATTATACATTATAATTGATTATAATTAAGAAAAAATTATAATTATGTATGATTTCAAAAATATATTATTTTGTATAAATATAAAAATATATAACTTTTTTCTAATTATAACTATATGTACTACTGTATAGTAATTATTTGTAATTCTATAATCTAATAAAATAATTATAACATTTAATTATTAATAATAATAATTTTAACGTATTACTTGAAATATGGATAATATATAATTATAAACAAAAATAATTTTCCATTATAAATTATCATAATTTTAATACATAATATTACAAATAAGTATAATTGTAACATATAATTATATATAATTTTAATGTATAATTAATTGTAATATGTAATAATAAATCATTTTAATTTCAATTTATAATTATAGATATATTGTTAATTATTTATAAATAATTGTTATTTTACATTACAATTATATATATATATATATATTGTACTGTATTGAACACTATTAATAAATAGGACTTGTTTTCAGGACATCACATTTATTTGCGCACATCTTTTCAAACATAAATTCAAGACACAATTTTACACAAGCATCATTTTTTCAACGTTCGTCTTTACCTCTTGGAACCCAACTCAATACTAAATTTCATATCTGTTGCCAGTAAATTATCTAAAATCAAAACTATGATCTGGTGTTGCCAAAAAAAATATCTTAATAAAGAATATTGAAAAAGGTATTACGTTAAGTTTAAATCGTCTGCTTTTAAAAGTAGAAAAGGTAATGTCTTAAATAAAGTATCACATTTGATTAAATAGTCTGCCTTTAAAAGTCGAACAGATAAATCTTAAAAAAGAGTATCACATTAAATTAAATCATCTGCCTTTATAAGTTGGACAGATAGTATCTTAATAAAGTATCACATTAAGATTAAATCGTTTGTTCTTAAAAATTGAATATGTCACAACCTCTCCCCCTTCCGAAATAAACTTTAATAATTTTTTTAGATTAAAGTTTCTTAAGATTTAAATTATTGTTTCTTCCTATTTCAGGAAATTGATTTGCTTAGCAACTTAATTTTTTTATAGAATAGTTCTCTTATAACAACACCATTTCATATGCTAAGCTTAAATTCCTCAAATTACATAAAAAATCAATAATAAACATACATAAATAATAAGAAGGATATCTCTTACATAAATACATACAGGTATATAACTTTCTTCCAAAATATTTGTCGTAACAAAAATTCAAAAGCACCTTTTTTTTTTAAATACAGTAAATAACAAATTGAATATGAACTGAAAATCCCAATATAATTCTAAATACTATTTTTTTATATTTTTAATTCCACTAGGTATTGAATGGAATTGTTAGTCTGCAGCAGATACTACTAATTAAAACCCTTTTATAAAAATCTATACAAAAAGTTGTTATAACATAAAATAGAATACATAATAAAAGTAATATCTATAATCATTACATTAGACAAAGCAATAATTTATAATGAAAAAAATACTAAAACAAATAAAACATTAGAAAGCTCAAATTTTTCACTGGTAGGCAGCTTTTGAAAATGTGCAATGAATATGTATTACATACAATTTGTGGTGAAGAAAGTTGTTAAAACAATACAAACAATAATCCAATTTGTAAAAGAGTAAATGCCACTACTCAAAGTCTGAAAGTATATTATTTTAAATATAATTTCTCTAATCAGGCCATGGAGTGAGACTTGTATCTGAATGTTTATGACTCTTGCCACTGCCAGGAACTTCCATATAATTATAAGATTGTAAAGCCATTGCCCAACTCATAAGTTGTGAATTTAATTTTACATAATCTTTAAACCAAACTAAAATAGTATGGTCCATCATGGTGATGAATTTATTTGGCTCATCCAAATAACATTGTAGGTTCTTCACAACAATTTCTTTGGCAGCGCGCTCTTTTTCAGTAACAGAATATCGCTTCTCAATTCTTGAAAACTCCTTTCTGAAAATACCAGAAACGATACACTTTTTCTCAAAGGAATTTCTCTTTTTCTTACAATTTAATTCATTATCTTCACATTTACTAGTCTCATATATCTTGTCATTATCGATAGTTACACTTTCAACAGATTTGGGGAAGTTTAAGAAAAAATATTTTGAACACATTTTCTTAGAAGAATGCATTTTTTACAGCATTTTTTCTTTTTAAATAACAAGTGTTATCTTGATTATCTCCTTCATCTGAACTTGATGTTTCAGATCTAGCAAAAGAGACATTCTTATCTGCCTTATTGTTCAGTTCAGGATTTTCATTCATTTCACCAAAACATTCTTCATTCAGTTCACGCTGAATATGACTTTCTGGAACTTGTTCAATATTTTCAATCCTGTTTTCAGGTTCAAAATTTTCTTTATGGATAATTACTGGTGGGACTGCACGTGATTCTTTACAGAATTCCTTCAATTTAACTTTGATTAATTCTTTTATTGTAAAATCTTCCCTAGATGGTGGTAAAATCTCTTCATCAATTTTGGAATCGGGAATTTCTTCTTTAGGATTAAAACGTGGCACGACATCATGAATTCTGTTTTTCACAGATTGATCAGATAACTGCATGGATTTTCTGGGTGGTATACCTGTAGCTCTTAATTCCAATTCCAGTTTTTTCAGCTCAAAGGCTCTAACTCGTGCTCTCTCTTCCAGATCCCGTTCTTCTTTCCTTTCTTCTTTTTCCAGTTTTTCCTTCCTTTCCCGTTCTTCTTTAATGGCACCAATCAACTGAAGTGTAAATTCCTCATTATAATCAGGATTTTCAACAATCAGTTTACATAAATGAAAAATTTTAAATTCAGGTTTTACTTTCAAACCCAATTCTTCAGCTAACACTTGTAAATCCTGCTTCCTACTTCTAGCTAAGAAAGCCATGTTGGAGAACTTTTACTTGTATGTGAAATTAAATAATTTTGATGAATGAACGTTGAAACAAAACAGCTTTAAAGAAAGCCACTCGAAAAATTCTTGAATAAACAAAGCAGTATATGATGTCAGAACAGCACAGAAAACAGTCCGCAGAAGAAAAAAATGGCACTTGAAATCGAAGAACTTTCACTACAAGATAATCCTTCGGACAAATGGGAAAAAAAAATTCAGCAAAAGTTAATTTTTACTAAACAACTTCTTCAGGCAATTCCAAATATCTCATTTTCTATTTAGAAACTCAGAAGACCAGCATTATTTGATTGAGGTAAACACTCCAATTCTTCTTGTGGAGACCAGAACTACCGCCATTCGAATAAGCACATCTGAATTTCAACTATCTTCAGTGGAACCTCCAAATAATAGTCTGTACTGTATTGAAGACTATTAATAAATAGGACTTGTTTTCAGGACATCACATTTATTTGCGCACATCTTTTCAAACATAAATTCAAGACAAAATTTTTACACAAGCACCATTTTTTCAACTTTCGTCTTTACCTCTTGGAACCCAACTCAATACTAAATTTCATATCCGTTGCCAGTAAATTATCTAAAATCAAAACTATGATCTGGTGTTGCCAAAAAAAAATATCTTAATAAAGAATGTTGAAAAAGGTATTACTTTAAGTTTAAATCGTCTGCTTTTAAAAGTAGAATAGGTAATGTCTTAAATAAAGTATCACATTAGATTAAATCGTCTGCCTTTAAAAGTCGAACATATAAATCTTAAAAAAAAAGTATCACATTAAACTAAATCGTCTACCTTTATAAGTTGGACAGATAGTATCTTAATAAAGTATCACATTAAGATTAAATCGTTTGTTCTTAAAAATTGAATATGTCACAATATATATATATATATAAATTAATAATTTAAATTTATATTAAAAATATAATTTTTAAAGAAATTTATGCGACAAATAGAAATGCGATAAAAATACAGAAAAACAACTTTTTTTTAAAATTTAATTAAATTAAAGGAATTTGAACATATTTACATATTATATCTTGGACATATTTATTATCATTATGAATCAGGAATTTGCAACATACTTCCATCAAATTCTAAAGCAAGTCATATTTTCTATTATTTTTCTCACAAATATTCAGTTTCAAATTTTAATTGAAATATAGGAAGGATTTTGAAAATATTGAGATCATAACGAGTAATGTACATTACTTTACTGTAAATAATAGATTATGATATCAGAAAATCGATGTTGATAAACTTTAGGAAACATTATTCATAATTATTATAAAATATTATTTTCGAATATTAAGTTCGATTAAGTTAGTGATCTCAGTAATTAGGTTAACATGTAAATTAATTTTAAGTAATTGTATTGCACCAGAAAATATCAATCTGTCAAACCAATAGTTTTTTTTAATCATTCAGTTTATAATAACAAATGGTTTCTTTCGAAGCAAGGTGCACTATTCCTGTTTCAACATTCCTCACTGCAACTTTGTTGAATTGCTAGAGACCCGTCTTTTATACAAGCTGGTTTTTCCCACAACTTTTTTCACTTCGCTAGATGCCAATAATAAATCATCTGTTTTGAAACATGAGCCCATTTTCGAAACAAAAAAGAAAACATTTTAAGAGCAGAAAAAGAATTTTACTACTTATTCATTTTTAATTTGGAAAATTTGGAAAAATAAAAATGAAAATTTTAAAAAGATAATGCAGACTATTTTTATGAGCAATTAATAAATGTTAGTTTCATATTTTAAACCAAAACTCATCGAAAATCATTACTTAAGGATTTAAAAATCTTGGATGAAAAGTTACAGAAATATTTCTAACAATCACTTGAATTATAGATGTTATTTGATTTTTTTTTGTATGATTGGTTTACCTATATTTTTATTTTTTAGACAATCTAAAAATGTATCAAAACTATACCAACTAATAACTTTGAAACAATCAGTACATTATAAAATGATTTCTTGAAAAATAGTTTTAGGATGTTAATTTTGAATTTCTCCTTCAGAAGAAACTCCAATACATTATAATTATATTTTGTGAGTAAATATTTGCTGTTATTCAACAAAATTATGAAATGACGTCTTTCATAATTCTGTTTGAAAAAATAGTCATTTTAGTTTTGTTACAGATTTGAAAACAGAAATTTTCATCTTTTTAATATAAGATAAGAAACATTGTATAAAGTACAATAACAATCAGAAAGTCTTTAAGACATTATACATAGTAAAATCTTTTAAATTTGGTAATTCTGTTTAAATATTCAAACCAAAATTGTTTGTTCTTCAGAACTGGAATCAGAATTCAGAAAACTTTAAGCCTTTATTAAAAGGATTAATAAGTAATTTTCAATGCTACTTTTTTTTTATTTGAACTTAATTACAAGAAATTGACTATTTCAAAATTTAATATATTTTAGGCAAACAATTGGTATAAATTTTGATTGAATTAAAGAACTCTTACAATGAATTAAATTTATAAGAACAGCGTATTGACAAAAGAGGAATTCATGAATTTAATCTAAAAATAGCTTATACTATTGTGTGTTAATGATGAAATATATATGTTTTTTAATTAGAGGTAATAAAGAGATAATATTTTTTTTTCTTTTAACATTAGAAACACTTATAAAATCAAGCATGATATTATTATCACGAATTATGTCTTACTCGTACCTCGCATAACCATAAAGTAAAAAAATATAAACATTTTGTACTCGTAAATAAAAATTGTGAATTTTAAGGTTTATAATCTTCAACTTTAACTAAAAGGAATTCAAAGTGACAAACATCACAGTTATTCTAATTAATTTCTATTTAAAAAACAGTTATCTCCTTTCTTCATCTTTCATACATTTGCCCCAAATAAAACTTGTAGTCGGCGAAATTCAAATATTAAAGTTGAAAATATGATTTTAAAAGAATTACATTTGTTACGTTCATAATATGAAGTAAAATATTTTCAGTGCAAGTAAATTGTTTCAAAATTTCTGAGATATATATAACATTTTGGTAAAACTCTATTTTTACTTGAAATCATTGCAAACTTATTTTTAATTAAAACTCCATTCGTTATGAAATGACAAATAAGTTTGCATTTCATTTGCCATTTTTATTCTAATATTATTATTATAGCAATTATATGTGTTTTTGTATAATTTTCAACAAACTTGCAAAACTTTCAATTTTATTAAGGCATATCTTATGGCGTGCCCTGAGGTATATTTTTTTTTCAGAAATTCAAAACCACAAATAAAACTTGCTTACTTTATATTTGCATTGAATGTTTACTTCCCATTTTCTTAGGAATTTTCTTTTGAAACAGTTTTTTTTACTCGAGAATAATACTTTAGAGATATTTCTTTTTTGGATTCAATGTTTCTGTCCTTATAACCCTACCTACAATTTTTCCATTTATAATTTTGCGCTTATTTATCAGAGCCATAAAAAGATGCAGATTTACAACTGAGCAATAAAACTAAAAGTAACGATAAATGAATAATTATTTTAAAATTATATAGAAGATCATTAAAATATTCAAACTTTTATTCATGTATAAATATTATATACTTACATAAAGAGAAAAATACGTTATTATAATTATGATGGCAAAATTTATAAAATAACAGGATTGTTTTAAATTCTTTTTATTTGAAATTTTGGAATAAAAACTTTTTTTCCCCTTTGAAAATTTTTAAAAGGCCGAAGTTATATAATTTTCTAGTTTTTTCAGAAATTCAGCATTCTTCAACAGTATTGTTTCTGTTAAAAATATATTATATATTAGATGATGAAACATGTTAAAAAAGAAGGACATTTGCCAAACTTTATTCTTGAAAAAATTCCTTGATTAATTTGTACTGTCTATAACTTACTCAATAAAATCCTAATTGTTTGTATTGTTTTACAATAAAAATAGTATATACTTACAGTTTGAACAATGTAAAATTAACATTTGTTCTACGATAAATAATTCCACGTAAAATTATTTTAATAACAAAGCTTATAATTTTGAAATAATTAATGGAATATATTTTTATATAATTAAATTTTCCCGTAGAACACTCATACAATATAACTTGCATAGCAAACTTAGTTGAAAAAAACATATAGAATGGTTTTAAACTCTTAAATCTCAAAACTATTTCAATTAAATTAGATTTCTTATATCATGCATCTTTTATTAGACAAAAAACTGTTTAACAAAAATTACTAAGCATTGACTTAGTTTTGAATGTTTTTTTCAAAGACATATAGAATCAAATTGCTTAGTATTTTTTGTTCAATTCTAAATCATACACTTCAAAAATAAAATTAAGGAAGGAAAAAAATAAAATTAAATAATGTTTACTAAAATTATAGTTGAAAACATCTGTAAAGCATGTGTGTGTGTCTATCGTCCCTCAAGTATTTCGACTTTTTTTAAAACTTTTTAAGTGGAGGACACTATAATAATTCAATCAAAATAAATGCAAGAATTTTATCTCTACTATAAGTTCTCGAATTGTTTATTCCTTTCTGCCGAGTTATGTCTGGGTTCTTTTTCTTTGTTTATTTTCCCCGTTTTTCTAATTTGTGAACACACTTGAAAGCCTTCAACTGGACAATGGAGACTAGAGAGAATGAGGAATGTATAGTGTCGAGAGACAATACGGAGTCTCAAAAAGTTTCCGATTGCATTTTTTAGGATATTCATTTAAATAAAAAGAAAACAGCAAGATAAAGTTAGACGTTAAATTGGAATGTTTCGTCGTATGCATCTTAATGAGAGAGATTTGGAACTTTAGACGCTTCAAAGTAAGCAGATCTTTTTAATAAATATGCAAGCCGAGTTTATTTGTATACATACATCCTAAGATGTCTTAAGAAGATTTTTGTTCTCTTTACTGTGCAACTAAAAATCCAAAAAATGCGTGTTTTTCGAAATGAAATACTTTCAGCAGAAAGCTTTAAAATAGACTCATTTCTAGACTAATTAAGAAAACTCAACATAAAAAATATACTTTAAAAATTAATGTATTACATAAATATTCATTTCATACATTACGTAAAATATTTTTAAAGGTTTCTCAGTTACTCTTTAAAAAAGATATTCTTCTAAATACACGTAGAATATTATACAAAAATCGTCTTTGTTATACTTCAAAAGGGAAGCATTTTCAGTCAAAAATGATGGCTAATTTCCTGGATTACATGTTATTCTTTGTTTAAGAAATATAACAGTTAATTACATGATTCTCATTTCCTTGTCAACATACATACAATAGAATAATTGTGCTTGGGATACAAACAACAAATTCATGTTAAATGCATAATGCTAAAGATAAGAAATTAGTATAGGCCTGGCCAACCCGTGGCCTTCGGGCCGCAATTTTCAATCTGCCGCCCCCGGAGCTTGACCATCTGAATAAATTAAATTCATCATTTATTTGCGTTCGTACACACAAATACACACACACACACACATATATATATATATACAAACAAAAAAAGGGTTTTATTGAACTCATAGTATCATTACACGATTGTCTGTCCAAGAGGAAGAACAATAAGCAAATGTTCCTTAATATGGGATATGTACTCCCCTTATTGTAATGGTTACTTCACACTGTCTTTCTATTTGCAGCTCCAGATTATCCAAGAGTTCTTGAGGTAAGAGTGCCCATTCCTCAATTCTGTTTCAGTTGTTGGGTGTTCCCCGTAGGATGTAATCGGGCCACAAGGTGTATCTCCAAAGCATCCTACACATGTTCTATGGGATTTAAATCAAGGGAGAACGCTTGCCTATCCATTCGAGTGATATATTCACTTTCCAGTAACTACTGAACATCAACTGTGGACATGTATTGTTATCCATAAAAACGAAGTTTGGTCAAATAGCACCTCAGAACAGACTCACTTGGGGAAGAATTACCTCCTTACAATAGTGATCTCCAGTTACAGAACCTCTGTTGAAAACATGGAGCTTAATCAGCACGTTCAGTATAATGCCGTAATGGTCTCTTTTCGTGATGTTCTCTCCAAATTCACTGGTGTTGAGAATCGCTTGGGGCACTGAAATGACTCTCATCAGTAAATGGTACACGACTCCATTGATGAGATATCCAGTCTTTGTGCTCCTTACACCACTCTAAACGGTGCCGCTGAAAGCCAACTTTCAAAGGGATGCCGCGCTCAAGACGACGGGTGAATAAGCCACCTTTGTGTAGGCGTCTGGTCACACTAAACTGGACACTTTACAACCCTGTTGTTGTCCACAGTTCCTGAGCAATGGTGCTTGCTGACTTAAATCAGGCTTTTTTTTTTTTATCTGCAACGCGATTTATCATTCATCTACTGCATTAGTATTCTTAGGGTGTCCACCACCAACCTTTCGAACAATTGTACCTTTGGTTTGTAAGGCTTTCCAAGTCCCCGAAAGGACACTTTTGTTGATTCCGAACTCTTCAGCTACACTGGTCAAACTACGACCCTCTTACAGCTTTCCGATCATTCTTCTACGTGTGAAGTCGTCCAGGTGACTTCTTCTAGCCGTATTTCACGAAAGAACTTACTTTCATTTGCAGCGAATGTATTTAATTACGCCTTCATTCTTCCTTTTATTGTAACTATTTTCTTCAACTGTGAGCGCCGACAGCACTCATTTTGCACTCAGGCCGCCTATGGCGTTTTATTCTTGACATTTGCATACATATCACTTTTCTAGTGAATGGCATGTTCATTGTACTGATCGCAATAACTCTTTTTCTGTAATTTCATCTCTATCTGCTTAAAGTTTATATTGTTGCTTAAGTTTTGCACACCAGTATATGTATATATATATACAATGCGGCATGCGACTCGCCTTAATAAAATGTGTTTCTAATGCGGATCGCTGGAATAAAATGTGCTTCCAAAGCGGCTCGCAAAGTCTTTCGGGTTGGACAGGCCTAAACTAAAATAACATTTTCCCTACATATACCAGAAAATGGTGATTAACTCTTTATAAAAGAATTAATTGTTCAGTTTTGAATAATCATTTTGTGAGATATGTATAAATCAAACAAAAATAAATTGATTTTTCTAAAACTGTAAAACAGAAAGGAAATTATAAAACCTGAACAGACTTTAATTGTGAGTGATAAATATATTTTTACATATTCATCAGGTTCTGCAATGGGTTTTAATAAATTAGAAAACATTTTAACAAATGTAATACTCCGTTTTTCTTTTTCACAATTAATTGTTCAGTCAGTAGTTAGGATAAAACTGTCAATAATTAAAGAGTCAATCAATGAAGGAAATACAATTTTTTTTTTCAATTCATATAGTCGAATATTCGAAACTTAATATCAAAATTAACATGCATGTGAAAAGTACTTATATACGCTCACTCCGAATCGAAAGATAATATTATAAAAACTTTACTAATATGATCCTGCTTAACTGGATCCATGCCAGTACCAAATATCTAATCTGAATCCTACAACATATTCGTTCGCTGGAGATAAATCTTTATTTAACACTGAATTGTCTAATCTTTCTTCTTGTCAAAGTAAACATATGACTGTCAAAGCTAATCTAATCACCAATCTTTCACTCTTACAACCAACTATTTTATTAACCTCTTTCCTGCTTATAAATGCTATCACATCAAGTTTATTCACTAAAACACAATTTATGTACTGATTTTCATGTCGAAGTTAATTCATTAGAAGAAGCTATCAATAAAAAATAATATCAAGTCTTCAAGGGTACATTGTAGGAAAAACTATGCGAGAGAATCCCGTTATTCAAATCATGAATATCTAAGAGATTTCGGAGAAGGAAATTAAAATAATTATATAAAAAACTTTTATATTTTATAAATTTAAAGTTAAACTAATTTTACCTATTTTTAATTCACAATTTATTCTTGTCATTTATAAAATATGCAGCACTTCACTATAGTAATTTATTCGATTAATATTGTTAATGTTGCGTGAGATATACAATATTGAAGGAAGTGTCGATGGGAGGTAAAAAAATATTGTTCTACAACTAATATTCTTTCTTTTTCAATCAATCATTACAATACATATTTATACTCTTAATGATTATTAGTATGAAGATAATTTTATTTGTATTGTATTTAGATATTTTCCTTCTTTCCTTAATTTTTATTTTTCTACACTTTCTCTCTAGCATTTATCATTCAGCTTTATAATAAAACATTTGAAAAATTGAAGTCCATGCTAGATGGAAAAAGGCATTTTAAATAACTGATATTTTTTCTAGAATTCATTGTAATGATTTCTGTCAAAAACCCAATTCATATGTAAGAGTCACAATTTAAGAAATCTTTCAACAAATTAATCAAATTTGAATTGTATATATGAGCTATTTTTATATTAGTGTAAGTCAATAAAATTCCTTACATTGAGAAAGATTTTGTGCGTTAAATATTTTTATAACATTTTACAGCTAATATTATCGTCATTAATTTATAAATAAATATATATCTACTGAACGTGTGATTATAAATAAAAATGAACATTTATATATATATATATATAAAGATATATATATATATATATATATATATATATATATATATATATATATATATATATATATATATATATATATATATATATATATAATTAATTCGTTTTCTCCAAAAGTGGGGTTTACCACTATACGAAAAATGTATAATACCTAAAAAACATTTAATCGTATTAATATCCTGCATGAGCAATTAATTTATTTTGTATTTTTATCGAGTATTATAGAAATTTCATATTTAAACATTTTCTTATTAAAAGTGAATTAGTGTTCCTTTTTATATATTTACGCGGCTCAATGTTTGGAACTGTTGTATTAGAATAACTTAAGCAAATGTATTTAGAGAAGAATGTATAAACAAAATGCTTTGCTAATGCAGCACATCTCTTAATTACACAGGTACGGGATTTCTTGGAAAAATATATTTAAAAGTTAATTAATAGAAGAAAAACATTAAACTCTAAGAAAACATAATAGTAATTTATTTCAATACTGATACACCACATAAAGCTCATAATTTTTGGAGGAGAAATTTACAAAAAAAAAATGCACTGTCTGAAAATTGTATGGACATGTAGAGTTTTCCCATTGTAATTCAAATTTTGAAACTTCTATTTCTGGTTAAGTTGAAATCCTTTGCAGTTTGCAATTAACCATATTTCAAAGAAAATGAACTAGGTTTTTTTTATTGCTTTAACTCCTACAAAGATGGAAATTGACGTATATTAGCATATATATCTCTAGATAACGCCTTCCAATAATTTTAAATTGGCTTAAGATCCATGCCTATACCTGTGGTGAGCCCATAATTATAAGTTGATTCCATATAAATGAAGTTTTTGTTTATGTAGAGCTGTGGATCAAAGCGTTCTTCAGTTTTGATCCACACGCCTCTAAATGAACTAAACTTCTACAATTACTATTACAAACAAATTACTTTCAGAACTTTTCCAAACGGAAGCAATTATATTATGAATCTGTTGCCCCGTAGGAACAAAACCTGTCCACACCATGACAGAACTATCTCTTAGTAGCCGACCAAGGAAAGAACGAGGCTTGCGTCATAGGTAGTGACAGCAACGGGTGTAACTATCTGAGCCATTGCGTTTCTCTATGATGTGCTTTTAGCTTTGATGTTCGACATATATTGCAATAAATACGAGATTTGAATTTTAGATATGAATACTCGGCTGCCTACGTTATTGGAATTTCGACAGAAATGCATTTTTTTTGGTTGAAAGCAGCTAGAAAATGCTGTCTATCTTACCACCCAGATGTCCTATTTGGTCTTGTATGCTTCATTATTGTAGAAGTACCAACTTGAGCTGAGACATTCATGATGGGTTACAGTAAATATTTAATTATTACTAAAAATTAACCCAGATGTTTGCATGCTATAGATTAAAGTAAACCGCAGTATCGCACTGGTTTTATTATTATTCCTAGGAATTGTACTGTTTTAATTATTGTGATAAATAATCAATACATAAACATAATTTTTATTTATTCCTTTTGTAAATTATCTGCATAGTTACCATACATAGTTATACATATCTCTCAGCGTATCTTGACCTTTCTCTAAAACCATCATCAAAGAATTTAACAGATGGAATTCTATCTTCTCCCTTCTGACATCAAATTAAGAGTTCCTGAAATCAAACAAATTAACAAAATTTGTTATAATTTACAGTATTATGTACTTAAAAGTATATTAATATGCAGAATAATTTTTGTGATGTTCAGATATTCGTAATTTTCTCTGCATTAGCCTTGGGATCTTTTATTAATTTGAATTGTATACAATTAAGACTTCTTTCCAAAAAAAATGAAATGCGATTAAGTAAATTAGATGAATATAGAAGTGAAGTGTTTAGGCTTAATGATGTATAAATGAAATAGAATTAATGGAAAAGGAAGGGAGATAAATGATAACGACTTACTGTGAGAATTGCAATTTGGATTAAAATTCCTCTATTAGTTTCGTGAATTGAAATTCAACTCAAAATATTAAGCTACTCGTACGTAGTTACTGTTGATGAGAGTTGGTGAATTAAGAAAGAGCGAAATGGTAAGATACCATTTCTTATTTAGGTCATAAATTAAGATTATGAATAGGTTGGGATCCTAGAGAAAGAAACATTAACTATTCTACAGTGATAATTAATAAAGAATTATTTTTTTGTTCTTAAGCAATTGGAGTTCAGTCATTATTGCTCAATAACATTAATAAGATATGGCCCAAGAATCGAGTATTTAAGGCCTGATGTTATTTTTTATGCAGATTGCTCAGTAAAATTAATAAGATATGGCCCAAAAATCGAGTATTTAAGGCCTAATGTTAAGTTTTTATGCAGATATCTTGGCTATCTTCAATAATATTGAAAATGTAATGATACTCCTTGTATATCAAATTTGATGTATTTCATGTACTTAGAAATTTCTGAAACCTTCCCTTCTTCACATTTAAGATGCCAAATTTGGTTTTATCAGCTCGTAAGAATTTAACGTTGCGAGGCATATCGCAATAAATTTCAAATAAAAAAATTATTCATCTTTTATATTTTAAAATAATGGCGTCCTAGGAAAAATGCTCGGAATATAAAAATTTTCTGTTTCTGAACTTGTAATTTGGCACGCAAAGGGTTATTATTTAGATCGCCGAAAAATTGTTCACCATACCACTTTTTAAATACAATGTTTTCTGGATATCTTTTGTATCTAATATCAAATTAATAAATACATAAGTAGTGCTTGAATGCGTACACGAGAGTGAGGGTGTGAGTAAATGAGGGAGTGCATGAATGAAGGAGCGAGTAAACGTGAATGTTAGGAAGAGTGAGCGTGAGGGAGGGAGTCAGTAAACACGCACGTGAGTGAATGAGTAATCAATGAGCGCATGATTAAAGCAATCAGTGAATCAATCGTCCAATCAGATTATCATTTCGTTGTCATATTATCGCTTTCTTTAGGAAAAATATTTAATAAAATAGTTTCAAAGTTATTTTTTAGAATTTCGTACCTTTTGGTAGCCAAATCGACTATTTGCAATACTTTGAATGTAACCTTCTTTTTTTGATTAATATAGTGGTCCACATACGTTTGGAATGTTATATTTCTTTTTAATTTAAGTTCATTCTTGATAAATGCGAACAAATTTTAAATTACTACAATATTATACTCATAATGTTATATATATTATTAATTATTTTTATTACTCTAGCTCATTCAATTAAATTGCTCAGTTAAAGTTAAATTCTTCTATCTGTAAATGGTAGGAAAATATGTGATATATACGTATATAGTTCAGAGGCATATGTTAAAAAAGTCATTTTTTTATATGCTCAAAGAATAACTTTTGTAAATGCGTGATTTATTTCTGTTGCAGTATTTTGATTATATTCATGCAAAGTTATACTGAAAGCATTGGTATTATGAAGAATCCTGCGTGGTTTTTTTTCTTAAAATATCATCTAGGGTTTTTTATAGTTACAATATCCACAGTTTTTTAATGATGCTTACGATTATTCACAATAACGCATATTCACTTCTTAAGTAGCATTTATTGTTTTTCATTCTGAAAAAGCGTGTGCAAATACTTTAGATCAAATGTTATATCAATATAATATTTAAAATCTCGTGAATAATTAACATACAATTTGAAACTTTTAATTTAGAAGGATTAAAATTTGTTAATTTATAGAAAAATGAAATAATAGATTAAAATAAAGTAAAATAATAGAATAAATAATAATACAGAATATTTTTAATCGTTTTCTTTATTCTAAAAATCAAACATTAATCTTTCAAATATTTCAAAAGATTTATAGAGATGACTCTAGTAAAAATAATGTTTACAAACTATGTGATACATAGTTCCAAAATAAAATATGTAAAATCTATTAATCTGTGTTTAAGAATTCATAACTTGATTAATCAAAGCATAATGTTACTTTTACAATACGATTAATTGCATGCATGTACTAATTAATCGGTATAGTAGCCTTTAATCAAAATCTAATCTTTGTCAGTCTCAGAAATATCAGCAGAATTCACTTGTTGTCAGCAAACATTAATGCAAAGAATTAAAAAAATTGTCACATCTTAGAGAATTCTGTCATTAATATATAAGTGTTATTTCAATGAGAAAATTGAAATGAAACTAAAAATATGTATTTATTTCATTTTTGAAACTATTCATTTAATTGAATTTCTGTAAAAATTTTGATTTCAAGGAAATATAAAAAGGAAATATACTCTATTCACGGTAAGGAATCAGTAATTTTCATTAAGACTGTGAGATGTATTTTTAGAAAAAGAGAACTTAATGGAAATAATACACGAAAAAAAGAGAAGAGTAGGAAGACGTAGAATTCGTTTCGAAAGCTTTCAGAGTTCTGCTGAATTTACACTAAACTTGAAGTGTTTTATTTAACAAGTGGCATGCGTATATTTATTCATTCCTTCAAATCTCTGAAAACTGCTTGCGCAAGCTGAACTACTTTAAGTTTTTGAGAGAATTTGGTTCATTTAAAATGACTCATTCATCGTCAACAGGTATCAAAGAAAAGGCAAAAGCTGATTGGACTGCTTTCAAAAAGAAAAACAAAAATGATTTTAATACAAATTTTTCAATACTTAAAATTCTAAGAGTTTTAATAAAATTCTTGAAATTTAAAATTAAATTTAAATTTAGTTTTAGTAAAATTTAACTTTTGATAGGAATATTTGTAAAAAACGATTTTACTACTATTGAAAACTAGCGATGCTTTGGAATATGATTGTTTCTTAGTAAATCAAACACAATGAATGCACCTGCCATCCATTTTTATTCCTTTACATGCGAAATGTTTGCCATTGTTGACAAGGCCTTTCTGATATTATTACTTAATTTTAAAATATTACTAAATAATAGTTTAAATTATTAAGAATGTTCATTGTTTTATGAAATAAATATCAACATCAAACTTCAAAAAACATCATTTTTTATGCATTTTCAAAGCTTAAAAAGTAGAGGATTGATTTCTGTTGACTTATTTTTATTATTCTGCAAGAAATTTATTATAAAATAAAAACATGTGTATAATGCTAAGATCTATAATGCTGAAAATATGGTGAGAAAGTATACAGTAATACATTAGAATATAATTTTATAAAACTACAATATTAACATAGATGTATATTACTTAATTTATGGTAATGTGAGAAAGAATATAGTATAGTACAGAAGAATTTTGTTCGATAAGCAATAAAAAATTATATTAAATTTATGGAATGCGAGAGACCCTGCAATAAGTGTATCTACATGTGGTGGCATTCTTAGAGTTTTATTTTGTCCAACATGTGGCGACATCTTTTCTCATTTCAAAATGTAGCATGGAATTTTTGTATAGTCTCAATTCCAATAGTAAGACGAAAGCTAACGAAACATTAGTAATGCTTCTTTGTGCTATCTACTATCAAAAGGTACAACTAGAAACAAAGTGAAAAGTGCTTAATACAATACTACTGTAATTATAAAGTCTGTGTTTATGGTTCTAACTTAACAAAGGCATAAAATTCCCTATCATACACAAGTGATAACGTTTAATTAAGTTGTTATTAAACTTGCAGCGTATATAGGAGTACTGAAAAAGGTGTGATGAACTAAATAAATTTACCTTTAAAGAATTTAACAATTAGATCAGAAATTAAATTTTCCCTGGCACAATGTCAAGACATACATTTGTGTAAAAATAACACTTAACCTTCTTCTTTGAGACAATAATTACATCGATTAAAAGTAAGGAAACATTATTTAACGAATATTTGTTAAGAACGATTTCATGTAATACCTACATATTCTACAACTCATGACGCGTTTAATTTCTTTTGCATTTTATATATGATTGTCGGAATATATATTATTTAGTGAATTTTTCAAGAAAAGTTGAAAAGATAATTGCTTTCAGAGAAATAATTTTCTTGCATCAAAGTTCCATCATTTGAAGTAAAGGTTTAGAGTAAAGTTTTCTTCTGTTCTTATGATTCAATTTTTTTTTCCATTTATCATTAAATAGTGATACAAAAACTTTTTAAGGTCTAATTTATGAGATCAGTGCTTAAAGAGCCATATATTTTGCTAAGGATGAGTAATACGCTGATGTAAAATGTTAAGAACAATTTGTTATTATGTGCATAATGATTTAAATCA
This sequence comes from Nephila pilipes, assembly GCA_019974015.1. Lineage (NCBI taxonomy): Eukaryota > Metazoa > Arthropoda > Arachnida > Araneae > Nephilidae > Nephila > Nephila pilipes. Next base: position 33,725 of record BMAW01075500.1, read on the forward strand.
AAGACGTTCGGAATAGAGAAAATTGTGAGATTCGAGTGTAGAATGGTCACAAAGTAAGAAAACTTGTTATATCAAGGCGCTCTGCATAAGGGTTTCCCACACTTTCCAAAATATTGCGTATTAGTTGAGAGCTCAAAGAGTTCCAAAAGTTTCGAAGAGCTCTTTTCAGTTTTTGAACTGAGTTTGGTTCATGCAGAAGGACAGTATGTTGCCTCCCTAGCATATTCTACCCCACCAACCCTAGGCTCGATATGACTAAGATCAGGGAAGTGAGCCGACCACGGCATGTGTTGGATATTTTTCGTTACAAAGAAGTCGTTGATTAGGCTCGTACAGTGTCCAGGCACGTTATGATCCATAAATACCTAGTCATGACCGACCGCACCTCGAAACAAGCAAACATAAGACTCAAGGACTTCATCTCTGTATTATTTCGCAGTAACATACTCCGTCTCTAAAATATGGAAGTTGATTCAGAAATCTATTATGGTGGCCGCCACACAATGACTCCCCTTGACTGAAAACAATGTCCTATCTTGATGTTTCGTGGTTAAAAAAAAAAGAGTTCCACATTCTCACCATATCGTTAACTGAAAGGAATCAGAGTTCGACTTATGCCAGGTTCATCACTGAAAGTCCCATTTTTCCACTCTCCCAAATTCCAGTTCTAATGTTCTAAACTCCAATTTAAAGAAATGTGTTTATATGTAGATGTGAGATGAATTACAGTTCCTGCTCGTCTGGCACAGTTCGATTACATGTTTGAGTCTTCAAAAAACATGTCTTTAAACCAGGGGTCTCCAAACTACGGCCCGAGGGCCACATCCGCCCCTCGGACAGATTTTGTCCGGCCCGCGGAGAGCTAGCATACTTGAAAGAAAACTCCTTCTAGAGAACATATTTATTTTTTATAGCAAATTAAATTTAGTTTACTGAAGTAATCTATTTTTATGTTGAATAATTATTAATATGACATCTACATTGATATGGTCATGGGCTAACTACTCATAACATTGTTGTAGGTTACTATATACTAACTAACAAATTATTGAAATGAATCCAACTAACATTTTATACATTTTAAATGAAAAAATAACTTATAACAAGCATAATGACATATGAAATACTAATGAGATTTATGTAATTGAGATTTTCCACTGACAATAGTTTGTAGCTGTGGACTAATTTTACTTGTACCAATTATTAAAAGAGATTTAAGATGCTCATCAGTTAATTTAGATCTGTAAACATTTTTTGTGTACTTCATTTTGGAAAAGGTCTTCTCACACAAATAAGTAGTACCAAAAACAGAAAACAGCCCACGAGCAAATTTATGCAAATTATCAAATTGTGTCAGTGGAAGACACTTATAAAATTCCAACAAAGATAAGTTTTGATATTTGTTCTTAATTATATCACTGCACTGTAGATCAATCATTTCCAATTGAAGTTCCGGGGCTAGGGTTTCAATGTCAGTATCAAAAGGATTCTGAAAAATCTTAATTTGATTCGCAATGGCATCAAAGTCCGAGTATCAAAATTTATTTTCAAAGCACTCAAAGTTTCGATTGCAAAATCGATAGGAAACTCGGTCTCAGTGGTGTGGCTGAATATTTCACATGTTTTAAAATGTGAAAAACATTTACTTCGTAGTTGTGATTGAAACAGTATCAATTTTTTCCGGAATGATTTGATATTAGTGTATAAATCAGAAAGATGCTGGTTTTCTCCTTGCAATCTCAAATTCAGTTCGTTTACATGTTTTGTCAAATCAAATTAGAATGCTAACTTCCACAGCCATGCGTTGTTTTGCAATTCAGTAAGAGGGCGATGCTTTTCATTCAAAAAAATTTCGATCACTGCTCGGAGTTCAAAAAAGCGCTGAAGGACTTTCCCACAACTAAGCCAACGTACGGCAGTATGATAAGGTAAGTCATTTTCTCCAATCTCTTCAATAAATTGCACGAATTGTCGGTGATTCAGCCCAAAAGATCTGATAAAATTAACAGTTGATATGACTGGTTTCAGAACTTCAGACATATCCAAACATTTTCCGCACAAAGACTGTTGATGAATGATACAATGTAAGACTATTGGTTTTGAACCACCGTCATTTTCTACAGCCTTTGACACAAGAGCGACCACTCCTTTATCTTTCCCACTCATGTTTTTGCCTCCATCAGTTGTAATACATTTCAAGTTTTTCCATCGAAGGTTCTTTTGGTTAATGGCCATTTCAACTCCTTTAAAAATATCTGAACCAGTAGTTGTGCCATGAATACTATACATATCAAGAAGTTCTTCATGCACTTCATAGCTTTTATCTACTCCTCGAATATAAATCAACACCTGAGCAGTATCTGACACATCCGTTGACTCATCCAAGGCCAAAGAAAACCACTCAACATGTCCATTTTTGTTGAACAGTTGAGAGGATATATTTTCAGCGATGTCTTCTACCCTTCGAGCCACAGTGTTTGCTGACATACTGACAGTTTTTAATAAATTTACCTTTTCAGGGCACATTTCTTCGGCTACTGCGATTATGCATTCTTTGACCATTTCTCCATCGGTGAATGGTTTTCCACGTTTTGCAATTTCAAGAGCCACACGAAAGCTGGCATGAGTTGCAGCCTCTTGTTCAGTTTTGAGTTTTGTAAATAAAGATTGCTGCGATTTCAATCCGAGCTTCATAGCTTCGAATTTTTCTGTCCGCAAACTTCCTGTATATTTTGAGTAATTTTGAAAATGTTTTGCTTCATAATGACGTTTAATGTTATATTCTTTGAGAACGGTTATGCTTTCATTGCAAATCAAACATAGCGCCTTGTTACTGGACTCAATTACGAAATACTGAATGTTCCACTGATCTTTGAATTTTCTGCATTCACTATCAATTTTTCGCTTCTTTTCCATTCTACTAAATCACACACAAAAGCAACAATTCAAATCAAAATATTGTTACAAAGATGTCTTAAACTTAAACACGCACAAACACGTTTTAAGGAGGTACGCACTATTTTATTTCACAGCAGTGTCATAGGAACTGACTTGTGGTTGCGCCACTAGCCTTCTTATATATTCCACTTACTACCATCTAGAAGTGAGTGGAAGACACCAGAACTTTCTCGAACCAACGAGATTATTCTGTAAGTGCTATTAGCGCCATCTGTTAGCGATAGAAGGTACTACCTATTTCCGCTTGTGTCCACCAGATGTCCTGTCACGTTACTCCTCATGGCTCGCTCGTACTCTACGACTAATCTAGAAATTACAGATAATGACAGGAAAATTAATAATATGCAGTGTTGCCGTTTTGCGGACTTTAGTCCGATTTGCAGCCTTTTTTAAACGTGGCGTACTTTTTCGGACTTTTTTTTTCATGTAAAAAAAATACTCATTCGTTACTTGAGTACTCGTTACTCGTTAGGAACCGAAGTAACGATTACTGAAGAAAAAAGTAATCAATGATTACTTGTGTATTTCATTACTTTTGTAATCAATGATTACTATGGCGATACGATGCGGGTACCCCATTATAACGGATACCCATACGATACGGAAAATACATCAGCTTCCCCGTCGCTAGAGGCATCTGGCAGAAATTAAATGAGTATCGTCCCCGTCGCTAGAGGCATAAAATTAAAGCGTTCCCGTCGCTAGAGGCATCTGGCAAAAAAGTAATCATATTTTACACCACTAGTGGACTGATTCAACTTTTTACCACCGGCAACAATGAATGATAATATGGTTTTGGCCCTTGGAATTTACTGGAGTAATCAATATGGCCCTAAGGCTGGAAAGTTTGGAGACCCCTGCTTTAAACACGTACTTCTATGACAGTCGTCAGCACTGAACATAGTTCTCTGGCTCAACTGCCCTCTGAAGTCTAGAAGTAATTGTCATATATCAGCGAAAGTTTGGGATTGTTGGCCCTTCAGCTACTTGCAGAGTCGTCGGTTAATATTTATCGCACATTAAGACCACTTTCAAAATCAAGATCACACACACTGAGGCACATTCAGAATTTGGTTTGTGAATCATCCGGACTAGAACATTCCAATGATTTATCATTTTGAAAAGTATTTATTTGTCATTTTCGTGATATCTATCGTTAGTAACGCTCCTTCTCACAAGAATTGCACGAAACTGCTCTGTCGTGGCAAACGTTTTATCCACGTTTTGAAGCGAGAAATATTTAACGTATGAAACCTTCGACCGAAATGTTTTGCATGAAAAACGTTTAGCCTATTAATCTGTACAAGTTACTTGAAACGCATTCACCAATATTTATTCCCATTTTTTTTCTTAATTTCATGAACTATAACTGCATAACTTTTGGCACCATTGAATGAACGCATTTCAAAAAGAAAAAATCCAGAATTACAGGACCCACAACTTGTCTCTTTTAACAAGTATTATGTAAATTATCTACATTATTTTCTACAATTAATGAAATATTTCTTTTATCTAAATAGTAAAGTTCTGATTAAGTTCCACGTAAACCTCTTAAACGAAATGTTTTAGGCCAATAATTATTGAAAATACGAATTTCTGTGACTTCTGTTTTTGTAATAAATACATGAACCTTTCATTTAGGAATAGGGATAAAAAAAACATCCTGTTCTTTTTATCTATCCATCTAAAAAAGGAAAACACCCCGATAAGTGCTTTGACTTATCGCGGTGCAATTCAGCCTAATCTTGTTGTTTCGAACTGTTCTGAATAGTTTCCTTTCGCTTCCGAACACGGGATAGTCGGTAATCAGCTCCTCAGGTCTTTTTGAATTGTTCGGTGAATCCATTTGTTTCTTCCTATATGTTTATTCTTATCAGTTCATTGCTTTCAGTTCGTTATGTCACTTGTCTTTATCAATTTTTTCCCTTAATTTTCGCTCTTTTTTTCTCTTATATATAATTCCACATATGAAAAAATATCTTTTCACTTGCATTTATCGATGTTATTTATAAAAGTTCCTATACTGTCACGTAGATCTAAAAGCAGATTGAATTAAAGATACAATAGATTTCAGAATAACTTGATTTATTAATAAACTAAACGTTACTCAGACTAAGAATATATGTCTTTGCATATCACAGAAGACTTTCTCAGAACAATGCTATGGAAACGTAAAGGATAATCTAAAAAGTTTGGATGTTATAACGAAAAATAGATATATGTGTATAAGTTACGTATTGCTCGCACATATATATAAATATATACATATATATATATATATATATATATATATATATATATATATATATATATATATATATAT
>BMAW01075500.1:43909-84959 GCA_019974015.1 Nephila pilipes
TATGTCTAATTTGAAATAATAATTTTAAATAAACCCACTTTTCACTAAATTCCCTTCACGATCATCCCATTTGAATGCAAAGTTAAAATTTTCTAAGATTCCCATGGGCCTCTTCTGTTTTAAGTTTAACTATTTAAAAGTAAATAATAAATTATGTATAGAACTGAAAAAAAATGTATTTTCTATAATAAGTACCTGCTTCCTTTATTATTTTTTGGGACCCTTTCTTTTGGAAAAACGAATCAATAATATAAAAAATATCATGAAAACAGATTATTATACAAATCTTACCCATTTACTCAACGATTTATTTTACTCTAAAAGAAATGTTTTGATGATAAATGGGCTTTGAGAACAAGATTAAAATTTTTTTCCATAACATGTGATTCGTATAATAATTGTAACAAGCATTTTTAAAATGTCATTTCTAGCCTACTTTAAAGTAAACTTTCTATAAGAAAAATTACTAGGTGTGACAATTAAAAACTGGACTACAGCTGCCCTAGCCGTTTGGTTTGTTGTGGAGGAGAGGGAATGGAATGTCGTTAATCTTGATGCTTTCGATGCAGGTGGTACGTTATTCTGTCCCTCTATCTAGTTCAGTTTATTTATCATCCTTGTTTAAGTAAGACATTGTTGTGTCGCAGTGCCACAATCATGATAAACTTAAAAATTGAGCATCGCATAAATTTAAAATTCCTCGTGAAATTTTAAAAAAGAAATTCCAACTGAATGTATGAAACTGTTAAAGGAGGTGTTTGGAGATAATTGCTTGTCTCATAGTCAAACGTTTGAATTGTACAAACAATTTTCGGAAGATCGGGAGGTTGTTGAAAATGATTTACGCTCTGGTAGACCTGTGATATGAAGAACTTTTGAAGACATTAAAAAAATTAATGAAATTATGATAAACACCGACGTTTGAGTTCTTAGATGATGTCAGATCTTGTGAACATAGAAAAATTGACAATAGGAAAATTTTTGATTGAGGATTTACATATGACGAAAAATTGCGCAACACTGGTACCAAAAAATTAAGCAGCAAGACAGCTCCACGACGTGCAATCCATACTCTGTGAAACAATTCTTGGTGAACAAACGTATTACTGTGCTCGAGCCTCCACCGTACTCGCCAATTCTCATACTATGTGATTTCTACCTGTTTCCAAAAGGGAAAGGTACATTGAAGGGAAGACATTTTCAGTCAGTAGAAAAGGTGAAGGGAAAAACGGCTTACTTGCTAAAGAATGTGACATCTTATGACCTGCAGCCCTGCTTTGAATAATGGAAAACTCGTATGCAGCAATGTATTGATAGGGAAAGGGAATATGTTGAAGGGGACTAAAAGGTATTTGTATATTGTTTTCGATTAAGCTAATTCTTAAGACTAATCCGGTTATTTAATTGTCACACTCCGTATGTGTCACATAATTTAATTTACGGGTTAATGCAGATAGTTTCATGTAATTATGGACAATTACTCTTTTCGATTTTTGATGTGAACAGAGTAATTGTTTACATGATTTTGTATGATTAGCATCATGGTAAATTATTATAACTCCATCTCATTTCTAATGCCGATAGATTTCCAATTTTTGGTTCTGATATCTAAAACTCTTCTGCAATTCGTAAAACGTTATGTAAATATCATGCATTTGGTTAAAACTGTTATATAGTAATTCCTTTTAAGTGAATCGCTGTATAAGAATTAATTTTTTACTTAACTAAGTTCATTCTAACATAACAAAATTAAACCTTTTTTGCTTTAAAATAATGTAAATTGTATAGTTTATTTAAATTTTACCATGCTAAATCGAAAATTTATATTTCTTATTCATCAAAGTAATTTTGTTTTCGTACATTCTTTACTTGAAGTTTTCACACAAAATTGAACTTCTAGTATAAAATTTTCAGATTTTTAATCAAAATATATTGAAAAAATAACATTTAATATAATAATGAAAATATTCATGTAAAAAAAATAAACATCAGTGTACTGCTGAAATTGACTGGTTTTTTTTTTTTTTTTTTTTTTTTTTTTTTTCCATTTTAATGATAACTTTGACTTAACGAGCCATCGAAGTGGTATATGTTCCTGTTAGAAAGAAAATTTTCATTCGTACCTGTAATTTTCCAATTTAATGTAACAATATTCAAAGTTATAAGAGTTAATCTATTAAACTCCAATTTTATATATCTAAATACGTACAATGATTGCTGGTAACAGTAAAACATCTGTTTGTGATTTAAAAAAAATTTAATATAATTTTTAAATAAGACAGTTTACTTCTCTAAAATCACCACAATTTTCTCAATTCCAAGGTACATATATGAAAAAGAAATATTACCAATTATTTATTACTTCAATGTTAGGAAATGCATTTCAAACGCTCATAGAGAACAAAAATTTAAATTTAATCCGAAAAATTAAATATATTTCTTTCAATTACTGTTTTTAATAAGAATATGAAAGTAAAAGAATAGAAGCCCATATCTTGAGGACCTCCATATACTCGTGTACCTGTCCAAATACACGAATGAAATTCTAATTACAACTAAATCGAATGTTCCAATTTAAATTTTTCTCTAATAACATTAGTAGTTAAAATGCATAAACTTTTTCTTCGTCATAAAGCAAACAGATTTTATAGAGCCCTTAACGAGACCATTTTGAGCCATTATTGCAGAGTTCTTAGTTTGGGAAACCAAAGTGTAATTAAGACTCTCCTGAGACGGATTTTGTTCTTATATTCTTTTTCCGGAGGCCATTACAAGAAAGTGTACAGTTGTTCTTGCCTCTAAGCGAGCTTTTTGGAGCTAGGTTCTATTCCCTGCCTATTAGAAACGTGTAGAACTAATTCTCCACGTATGTTAACAAAACTAGGATTAGAACCTTCAGATTTATTGTTTCACTGTATAATTCTCAGCTATGGATGTATGCGAACAGCAAAATTCTAGTTCGAATTTCATGCTAAAGGGAATCACGTAAAATATAATATAAACTTAGAAGTCCATAAATATAATATAACAGAGATTTAAAAACAAATATTTTATATGATTAAAAAGGATTTTACTAAAAGTATTATATTTAACTAAAAATATTCATTGATACATTGAATATTTTCCTTTATTTTTAAGTGTAACGAATATATAATTCAACATCTTTTCTAAAATTCTTAATCTCCCTCAAATAAAATTTGATTTCAGAAAAAGCTCTAAAAACAAATGGTTTGTATATCCTTGGATCCAATAAAATGGTGTAATTCTTAGTTCAAACGTACGGTAATTTAAAAAAAAAACCTATTTATTACTTAATTCTATAAAATCCAGTACTATGATTTAACAATAACAACATTTCGGATATGGTAATCTTCAGAAATACACGTTTCTTAAAAAAATCATCCGTTGAAGACGAACAGACAATTTCATTTTCTACGTAAGAAACGAAACTCTTCCCTTTCTAAGTTACATCAGTGATACTTAATGGAACTTAAAGAAAATGAGAAAGTTATATCAGTTAGTGTCTCATGTAGCTTGGAAAAAGTGTAATCGAATTGAAAGCACATTTGGAATGTAAATGCTAAAAAGAAAGCTACTGATACATTTCTCAAATTCTTTACATTGGAAACAAGATTATAATAAATCGAAAAGAAGAAAAAAACGTTTCATTTTTGACAGCATATTCCAAATAAGTATCTAATGATATATTTATCATCTCCTGTAATGAAATAAAATGTTATCAAAAAAATAAAAACTCCAAATAACAGGTAGGGCGAAATGCTTAAGTAACCGGAGTATGGAAGGGATATTATATTGATTTTTGTGAACATATAAAAATGATCATTTTTTATACCAGTAGATTTGTACTTTCCCAACACAAAAATATTTTACAAACAGATTATTTTCAAAGAGTGCCTAATACTTTTGTCCATGAGTTATGCATATATATATATATATATATCACAGGTCAATTGAGAAGTCCCCGTCCTACCATAGTAAAATACATTTTTTTGGCAAAATTAATTTTTTTTTATTCAATTCCCTTCAAGGGTGATACACTGATTATAGCGACCCTCCAACTTTTCGATACCATTTTGGTAGTACGATTTGTCCTTTGCTTCAAAATAGGCCTCAGTTTCGGCAATCACCTCTTCGTTCGACGAAACTTTCTTCCCAGCGAGCATTATTTTGAGATCTGAGAACAGAAAATAGTCACTGGGGGCCAGATCTGGAGAATACGGTGGATGAGGAAGCGATTCGAAGCCCAATTCATGGATTTTTGCCATCGTTTTCACCAACTTGTGACACGGTGCATTGTCTTGGTGAAGCAGCACTTTCTTTTTCTTCAAATGCGGCCGTTTTTCGGCCATTTCGTCCTTCGAACGGTCCAATAACGCTATGTAATAGTCGCTGTGGATGGTCCTTCCTTTTTCAAGGTAGTCAATGAAAATTATTCTTGCGCATCCTAAACTACAGACGCCATAACCTTCCCAACCGACTGTTGCGTTTTCCCACGCTTTGGAGCGGGTTCGTCGTGTGCAGTCCACTCGGATGACTGTCGATTGGACATCGGAGTGAAATGATGGAGCCATGTTCATCCATTGTCACATATCGACGCAAAAACTCGGGTTTATTACGCTTGATCATCTTTAAACACTGCTCCGCATCATCAACTCGTCGTTGTTTTTCGTCTAAAGTGAGCTCGCGCGGCACCCACTTTGCACAGAGCTTTCTCATACCCAAATATTCGTGAATGATATGATGTACACGTTCAGATGATTTCTTTAGAGTGTCTGCTATTTCATTCGATTTCAGTTTACGGTCATTCAAAATCATTTTGTGGATTTTTTTAATGTTTTCGTCGGTAGCAACCTCTTTTGGGCGTCCACCGTCTTCGGTGCTCATTTCACCACGTCTAAACTTCGCATACCAATCCTTGATGGTTGATTTTCCTGGGGCAGTGTCCGGAAACTCGGCATCAAGCCAAGTTTTTGCTTCAACTGTATTTTTTCCCTTCAAAAAGCAATTTTTTTATCAACACGCGAAATTCCTTTTTATCCATTTTTTTCACAATAACAAAAGTTGCTTCACTCAAAATGCTATAATTCACAAACTAATGATCCGACAGCTGTCAAATTTATACACGCATCTTTGGAGAGTTAGGGCTAACTAAAAAACATATGGATTTAATTCTAGTAGCGCCATCTATGTGTGAGGCCGGGGACTTTTCAATTGACCTGATATATATATATATATATATATATATATATATATATACAAAGAAATAGTAAATCAAATAAAAAAGAAGCAATATAAACACGAATTTATTAAAACGAAAGTTTATAAATGTAAAAAACTACAGAAACTACACTTAAAGCATATTTAGACGAAAAAACTAATTTTTTTAACGAAAGTAATAAATCTAATTTATTTTTGTATGCCTAATTTCATTACATAAATAGAAAAAGTAAAACACCCGAAAATGCATAAAATGTTAAACAAAATAGAAGATTTACCAAATTAAATACTACACCTACAGATCATGCAAGAAAAGTACATTAAAAACAGTGAAATAATATATAAACAAAGTATTAAATACGAGTATCTCTACAGTAAAAATATGAGTAATTTTCTAATTGATAATTTTATCGATATCCATTTTAAGCATTTTTCTGAGTTCGTTTGCTCTTTTCATTTATAATATCCCTATATTCCTCATTAATTTCTTCTATGAAATATTTTTATTCATTAAAATTATTAATTATTTCATAATTACGCATGCTTTTACTAGACAATATTAAATATGGAGGTTCTAAATTTAATGGGAAGAATCTGACATTTTTATTTATTTCTTGCATCCTAAATTGTAATGTAATTGTTTCACAGGTCTCTATTTCTCTGTTAATGTTGAAAATGCTTGATTTGTTGTCACCCAAATGTCGGAGCACATTTAAAGGATATAGTACTTTTTTGGGTACGATGTTTATATTCAAACTGGTATCCAAGAGAACTAACATTTTTAAAGTTCGAACTTGCACTAATGAACATTAATTCTCATCTTCGGCATTGTTGATAAGCAATATTATTGATGGTATTGTTTGTAAAGCATCCTTTGAGTTGGATGGAATGTTACAGCATCTTCCCGCTGTTTCTGAAGTCATTCGTTCGTTCCTTTGATAATTCCATATGCTCTGAAGAGAGAAGGAATCACTCTTTGAATAACTAGTTATTCAAAGAGAGATGCTGACTACTTCGGTCCGAATTCCATCGGTCATATTGATGTTTATTCCCAAGGGTAGAGCGTGACTAAATTCTCACTGAAACTATAACTAGTAGTTTCAGTGAGAATTTTAGAATTTCTCTTGTAAGTAGAATATTTTTCTGGATCTCAATGATTTTGACATTCTTCTTTCGTACCTTCGAGATTACGGGAACTAAAAAGTTGGATTTTTGTGGCACGATTTTCCATCTTTCCTTTGATGATGTAGTATTTGACGGATTCTTCATCCATCTTGATTCAGATGCTATTCTCCTTTATCCACTAAAAATATTCAGTTGAAAAACAATTTCAGCTAGGTTGACTAAAGTTCCGAACTCATTCACTGGATTTTGTTTCTGAAAGAAATTTCCTGAAAATTGTTGGGATAAAATCAGATTCGAAGAAACATAAGATTGTTCCCCTAATTAGATTCTTTAAGAAAATGATTTTTTTCTTCTCAGTTATTTCCAAAATGTTGGCTATTTTTTCAAATTATAGTAGTTAATTGTCTATAAGTATTTTCGGTGACAATTCTTAATAAGAATTTAAATATTTTTGAAGGTTGAAACACTTTTTATGACAGTGATATTTTTTATATTGATTCATTATAAGAAATATACCTTTCCTGTTAACACATTATTTTTGTTTGTTTATTTAATATGCCTTCATGTTTTTCGCCTGCCCTGGTGTATAGACATTCCATTATTCCTAAAAAATTATCTATAAATTACCACTGAAATAAACACAAAGGGGAAGCTTGAAAATACTTGTTTATCACTGAAATGACAGCTGTTTTATTCCGGAAATCCTATTTCATATAACGAAAAAAATGTTTTATTTGGTTGCCATAAGACTTCTCTACATCAATTTTATGAATCTGGCGTCTTTTGCGTTGTCTAAAACTATTTCTTTCCTTCGAAGAAAGTTTTAAGCTTAAATTTAAAATCCTTTAGCAGTCACCTGTTTTCTATCAGCATTAATCTGTGTCGGTTCGGGAAAATATGTAGGTTAACAGTTGTTAACAATTTTCATGCTCAAATCAGTGAGCATGAAAACTGTCCATCTGAAGAGCAAACCATCGCCAGATGAAAATAATTTGGGATTCGATTGTACAGATTTTATAATTCTTGTAAATTTAGGATTATGTACTTTAGATTTCAATGAACAGTTGAAACGGACGTGTGAAATATTTCTGGCTAAGATCTTAAAACGAAACGAAATAAGATTGGAAATTTAATGTTATGCAATCTTTGTTGATTAAATAATAATTGTTAATTTCATATATTACTATTTAAGTTAGGAAAAGAAAAATTAAATGATAAGTAAAATTTTGGTTAAGTTATTAATTAATTATCCTTACAAATATACACATGTAATCATACACACATACATACATATATATATATATATATAATTATGTATGTATGTATATAAGTAGATATTAGAACTATTTTGACTTATGTGATGATTATGGAGAAAAACTAATAAATATATTCAATTTTCTGAAGCATAATTATATATAACAAATATTTAAAACGATACATCTGATAAATATTTACATTTCCTTGAAATACTTCATTATAAGTGTCATATAAGTCAAAAAATATTTATTTCCTTTTTCTTCTCTTTAGAAATGTTACTAGGGAATAACATAATAGGCGAAATTGATTCTTACTTTAGAGTAAATAAGTTATCTGTATGTAAAAAATGTAAAATTATAATCAATTTAACTACCATATTTCGGAAATATATTTAACAAATTTTATAATGGCTTTTAATTATTCTCAATACTTTATATATCAAAAATATATTTTAGGAATGTCGCGACGAAATTCCGTTGGAAGGTAAGTATGTCAGATTTCTTTAGTCTTAAATTCTTTATAAAATTACAAAAGCCTTTGGAATTTTAACTGAAAATGTTTAATCTGTATATATTAAAATTTTATTAAATTGTTATATCAGTTCGGGATCTATGTTCTCTTAGATAATATAAGGATCAACATTGTTGTGGTTACATTAATTAGAATTACCTAATCATATGATACATAATTACATAATTCAAAATTCATAATTTATTTTAGTGGAGTTGATTTACGTTAAATCAATTGGGGCAAAATATCTTCACATTAGATGGCTAGAAAGTTTGGAGAATGAGGTAGCAAGATGTCTTTTTCACTTGAACAAGAATCAAAATTATGTAGCTTGTCACCAATACACCTCAAGTTGCTTCTACTTAGGACGTTAAAGAAATAATCAATAAACAAATTATCGTTAATCCCTTCATATGAAAATGCAATTTATTACGTTTATTTCGTTTACAATTAAGGAGTTTTTTGATGTGATACTCTAAATTATCACCACACACACATAAATTTACCATCGAATAATTAATTCGAGAGAAAAAGTATTATATCCGTAAATAGGTTTTGAAAGTCAATCTTAGAAACATTTATACTATATTTGGTAAAAAATCGATTCACTGGAAGATTGTTTGAATCATTAATCCTATTATGGCTAATGTTTTCATTTATCGTAATACTGATTTTTCATACAAAACTGTATGTAATAATATGTTTTTACCACTCAAATCTTTCTTGAGTTAATATGGATATATTACCCAAGCAAGCAAGATTTGTTAGTTTCGACGTTGCTTCAAGCTAAAGTACTCATTACTGAGAAACACACATTTCAAGTTTGAGGAAGATGCTTGATAGAACAATTTGATAAGATAATTTTCTTTAGTTCTTAGTTACTCTCAGATTTGCTATTTTTCATCTGTTAGTTTTACATTTAATTCAGATAAGAAGCCTGTCCTAAGCAGCCAACTATAATTTATTTCGGAATGATGCAGATGATAAATAATGTAAGAAGAAAATAAAAATAAAAATAGACATTATTTTATGTTTTTCTAAGATATTAGCTACAGTTTTGTTTCCAAAGGTTTTTTTTTTACTTTGATATCTTCATTTCCTATAACTGTCAATATTAAGCAAATTTCTTAGTAATAAAAGGTTTTCTCATACTTTAAAATAAAAGTTCCTCCAATTGGAAAAAACTTAAAACTATTTTATTATTATTAATATATCTACAGAAATAAGAAAGCTGGTTGTATATTAAAACATTTAACAAAGTGTATTTGACATTCAGTATGTAACTTGGTAAAAATTTAATTGCGCCTAAATTGTATTTAAAAGAACATGAATTTGAATTCATTTTTGATATTTATTCTCCCCAATCAGAATTACTCCTTATGTTATAATCTAATTAAAGCACTAACAAATTAAATTATGTCTAAGAAATATGTGAAAAGGCTATTCATCTTGCTGTAAGGACCTAAAGAAATATTCCTCTAAGTTACAATAAAAATATCGACTTTTTTAAAAGTAACTATTATTCAATGTTATTAATGAACTTAATAGATTTTACATATGGAAAGCAATAAGATATAATTATTATGGCAAGGAATGTGCCCTTGTAAGTAGTTTTTCGAACTTGTTTTATGAGAACACATTTTAGTTTTTACTGTTAAGAGACAAGTCATCAGAAGTTTTATTAAAAATTTATGTATTTAGTTAACAAAAGTGTGTCGTTTCCTAGATTTAAATATGAAATGCCTTAACATTGACATTTTTAAATTTTATATAAACTTTGAAAATGTATAAATGTGCATTAACTTTGTTAACATGCAGTTATCTGACTAAGGTGAAAATGCGAATTTGAGTGAAAGTATTTAATTTGTTTAAAATTAAACCTTTAATGTATTTAATATTTTATCATTCTAAAAGTATCTTTCATTTGTATACACTATACATAAAAAGGAAATTATATATTTATTCGAAACAATGCTAGTGAATTACCCACTATGCAAAGTGATGTAATAGCTGCATTTTATCACAGCTGTTCAAGAATGGAACGGCCAATACACGATTAAAAATTTAATTGATGTGAATATCTGATTGCCGTGTCTTGAGGAGCAAAAATTAATTGACAGGGGAAAAGTCTCACTAAAACCATAATTAATTCCATTAATTTATCATACTTAGATTTATGCCATAACATTTTATTGAAAATTGTCTCCGTGGCAAAATGCAAAACTCCAGAGATTATGCCAACAGTTGCTTGTGGAAAATTATTCCCAAACTTTTGACCATGAAACATTTGCTCTAGTAATATATAGATATATTCAGTGTATATATATGTGTTGAATACATTTGTATATCTTTATTTCATTCAAGTCATAATTAAACTATATTCTGATGAGACTGAATTTTGTTACAATTGTAATTTTTAAAGGATAATAATTCAAGTTTTTTAACATGTATTGATAAAATCTAGTAGAAATGTTTTCCATGTTGCTTTTGAGAGCCTGAACTAATAGTTTTGTAATAAATAATTTATATGGGAATTTATTCATATTTTAATGCATAAGAATTGAGAAATATTTAAGAAAAAAAAACGCGTTGTTACTTCGACTGACAATAACACTACAAATATTGTAAAATATTCAATACCCTAGTAAAGGCAATGAACAATAGCCAAACCTATACATGAGCTAAATAATAGTGTTACAGAAGGATTTTTCATAAGATATATTTTGAAACTGTGCTGTTTTTTCCATTTATTACCATAAAAATTGCATTTTTGAAAAACCATTATTATAATAAAAATTTCAAAACTATTTGATATGTATATTCTAATTTGGGTAATACTAAATATGAAAAAATTATGTTTTTCTTTTTTTTTTTTCAAAAACGTGGTTTCGATCGTTGTAAGGTACTTTAATTAACCTTGATATTAATTGCTTTATGTCTAACAGAGTACAAATGGCATTGTATGTTAATATAGAATCTGATTAAAATAATACTTACATTTTAAATCAATTTATTGTAATTTTTTTTATTACAATATAGTTGCTAAAACTCCTGCAGTACCCCCTATATAATACAACACTTAACCTTTCTGGCCCAGCCTAGATCCCCCATTTTTACATAGACAGATAAGCCTTTTAGTTGTTACTTGTGCCTTTTACTCCAATGGAATAATATAATCTTTCAATACAAAAGGTACATTTTTTGTAGTTTTCGTAATTTAATGTATTTTACGTTTCATTTCTATTGCATTTTGAAAAATAATACATAGTTTTTAATGTTTAAATGCATTATTATTAGAAATTTCCAGAACTTTGATTATTCTTAATGCAAAATGCATTAGTGATGAATAAAATGAATATTTTAACGAATATTCTTATTATTTTATTATCTCTCGCACAAATTTTAATTCAGCTAACCTTATCTTAATATGAAACGAGTTTTATAAAAGAAATATTAAACTTAATTTTCACTTTTAGTAACAATGTTCAGTTAATGTAGATTATTAATAATAAATACCTTGCTCGTCAATTTTTGTTTATGTATAAGCTTAGATATCTTATGGATTTAATTTAATTCCTGATTTCTTCTAAGACATATTGAATCTTAATTTTGGTTGGTCATAATATTACATATGTAATATTAATGCATAATCATTTATAAATATATAGAAAAAGGCAAACCTAAGACAATTTTCATTTTTATTCATTATCAATAAAGACACTTTCCATTAGAAATTAATCATAAAACAATAAATGAAGAAATATTAAATTCTCTTATTACTACTTGTATGAAATGTTTAAAATATTTTTAGTTCAGAGTAAAAGTAACACAAAAATATATATTTAACAAAGATAATTTTAATAAAAAAATGTGCTTTTTATACAGTTTTTAATTTATGATTATTAACGATGTCAAAATACTACATTAAAAAGACTATGATTATGTATTGTTAGAGAGGTGGGGTAGAAAGCCAAAAGAAAAATATTTCTTAAAACACGTTTTTTTTTCCTATGATAATTATTGATAATAGAAACAATTCATAAATTATAAAATAATTGACCTTGAATTAAAAAAAACTAATAGTAAAACATCTATAATCCCAAATGTAATTTGCTAATCCTTTTTTTTTTTTTTGTTTCAAAGGAGATATTTGATTATTTCAGTTCAGGTAACTGATAACGAAGGGATGATGGACTGTTATTAATGACATTCTCGATACGTAATCTACTTTTGTATATGAAATAAAGTTCATGTCTTTAACATTTAGTCAAATGATAAATATCCTATTAGGAAACTACTTAGGAGCTATCAAAACGACAACAACCTGATACGAGATAAGAAAATTCATTTGTTTCATAACAAAAAATAACACTTTATTAATAATGTACTTTATTAGTAGTGTAAAAACATTCAATCACAAACAAGTTAATAAATTTTATATAAAACACTAACATTTATAAGTAAAACACTGACAATTGTGTAATTAACCGGGCATGTTAATAAACAAAACAGTTTATGAGACAGTCTTAAATCCTTTTCATTTATCAATTTTAAAAATATAAACTAAACCTTGATTTTCATTTAAAAAACTTGAAAATAATGCAATCAAAATTTAAGTATTCATTTGAAATGGCTCTGCTTCTAGCTCAAGTGATTTCACTTGAAATACAAACTGCATTATCAGAAAAGTTAAATTTTCTGTACAAAGTTGATTACAAAATATTATCAATTAACAAAATCTTAACAAATTTACGTATTTCTATAACTTTATATAAGAATATAATGATGCTTATTAACTTTTATTTTCAATTAATCGATTAATGATGTATTAATATAAGCTTATAGTTTAGATTCAATTTTAGGAGTTTTGTTAATAATTAATATTTAAATATTAAGCATTTTTGGACTCTTTTTCGTGAACTTGTCTCACATGCCGAAAAACTAGTATTTGTAACAATTTTGTGTGTGAAAGATAATTATTAGATATTATGAGCACGTCAATCTTCTTACACATTCGTATCGCAATCAAGACAATAATGTGTAATTTTCAACAGTTTAGTAATAAACAGTATTTAAAAATTATATTCGATGGATTTGTATGAGTCTTTTCCATGTAAGAACCATTGATATTTTAAATTAGCAGAATCATTATTACTTAATGTTAAAGGATTAAAGTTCTGACAAGTACTTATTTTATTTGTCTGGCCTTATTAGCTTTTTATTGATTCGGGACTGATCTAAAATTATTTTGCCTTAATTCATCCAGTATAGCAATCAAATCATTAAAATATTAATTTGGATTTCAAAATCTTTCTAGCAAACATTTTAAAAATCTGTGTATGTATGTATATTTAAGTAATTTCAATAAATAATAAAACAAATCAACCGCGGCCAAAAAATGGTATTTGAATAAATTTATTTCGACGATAAGAAAACTATTTCTTCATTGTAATGACAATAATAATAAAAGTTTAAAAAATACTGGAAGGTGATTTTTCAACTGATAAAAGTCACTCAAAGATACAATGTTATCAAAATATTGTGAAAAAGATGTTATTTTATGATATGTATATAAATTCTGGAAGGAAAATAATGTTGATTTAAAATTTAACAAAAGTAAATTGATTTCAATCTTCTCCTTTAATGGAGGACTCTAAGTATTAAAATGAAATTCAAAAATTACTAAATAGTTAAATAATTATGACATTTGTAGATGTCATCGTAATTTCTTAAAATATCATTAATAGCTTTTAATTACTGGTGTTTAATTTCCTTAGAAAAAAAAGAGTTCATACCAAATATAAGTAGCTTTAAAATCACTTAAAAACAATTATACAGCTATGTGTACATATAAATTAAACTTAATAATTGAATTTCAAGTCTAACAAGCGTGAGATTCTGCTATGAACCTTGTTTGAAAAATGAAAATCAAAAAGTAAATATACCAGAATAACTTTTGGGATCACCACATTTATTATGAATTAAATTAAATTATATAATGTAATATTTATTAGGATCATTAAATGATGCTGTTTGTATAATTATATTAATTATTTTTTCAGAACAATAAAGGTTTTTAAAATGCCTACTTTTATCTAACCGTTGTTTTTTTTTGCATTAGAATATATTCATAAAAAGTGGAAAGGGCTACATGGTTAAAGACTTCTTCTGATTTAAACATTTAACAGTTTTTACATATATCTGAGAAATTGGCTGATTTATAATGTCAAAGAATTGCTACATTTATAAAGTGTTACTATTATAAATATTTTCAGTCGCTTGCTCAAAATACATGTTTAATGTGCAACAACTTCTGGTTAAGGAATTTATTATGGAATAATTACACGATATGAAGTCACAAATTACAGTGTAAGAGAATATTCACTTAAAAAATTAGTAATGTTTCATAACTATTTGAACCGTTGATTTTTTTAACTACAAATTAAAAGAACAGCAGAAGCTGGAAACTATTATAATTATGGCTTTGATACATATTAAAGAATTTATGCATTACATATAACACAGATAGAAATATTATGTATATTTAGTTACGCCCTTATGTTCTTGTTTTTTTCTCCCAAGAAACTGGAAAAATTAATTTTGTACTGAAAGGAAATATTTTCATTAAAAAGAGCAAATTGTTTCACCCTAAAACTGGAACTAAATGGAGAGAAATAAAAAAAAATTGCAATATTCATTTTAAATTAGGACGATCTTACTAAGAAATCTTCGCTCATCACTACTATTGGGTTTTGTGTTTTTGGTATGCAAAATAAAAGATTCAAAAGTTTCCTTTAATGAAACGATTTTCAAAGACGTGATGATGTAAATGCCATTTAGACTTTTCGTCACTAAAACAAGTGTATCATTGAAAATTGTTTATTTAATTACACGAGTCTACATAAAACGTCCGAAGTATAAACTAGAGCATTGTCTACAAAATTTCATACTTAAATTCTCGCTCATTAGCTGTAACCTAAATTATCTGAGACTGAAAATTCAGTGCACTTTACAATCTAGGATTAGATTAAATACTAGAATCACATTTTATTACATGAAAATAATATTGCATTAGGTAATATTACATGGAACATTTTGAACAAAAATAAATGAATTCTCTTGAAAAGTAAGACTTTTTGTTTGACTTCATATTTATTTATTTTATCAGTTTCTTCGGTAATATTATACGGCATTTATTTAAATATGACATTTAACAAAAATTTACCGTAAAGCCTTTTATATGTATGCATAAACAGTATACAGTGTCCTATTTTATCTCCTTAATATTTCATTACATATCAGAAATTGTATAAGTTATGCTTAATTTTCTACACATGTACCTACGTAAATATGCCAACAACTTTCACTAAAAGATTTTAGCTTCAAGCAATCTAGTTTTGTATTAAAATTCAATAAATAGTTATTATAGTTTTGAAAAATTCAAACTTTTACGTAAATATTACACTAAAAATGTAAAAATAATTTTATTTTGATTATTTAGGAAAATAAATGCCAATTAATACCAACTTGGTTATACTCAAATAAGAAAAATGCTTCGGTAAACTAAAAGCAATTAAATTGCTGTATTTATCAATAAGTTTACAATTTTTATATGCTTTGAAATTTATTTGAAATAAATTATGTGTTAGAAATTATATCAAATAATTGAATAGAATATTTTTTGAAAGGATTTTATGTTTTATATATATAGAGAGAGAATTTTTACTTTTTTTTATTAGGAATCCGGCAACTATTGAATAAGAGCATATTTTTATAAAAGTATGTTGGTTTGTTAAAAATGTATAAGTAAGTTAAAATAACTCCTCATGTGAATTAAAATAACATCTCAAGTTTTGATGTAAATTAAAATAACATCTCAAGTTTTGATGTAAATTAAAATAACATCTCAAGTTTTGATGTAAATTAAAATAACATCTCAAGCTTTGATGTAAATTAAAATAACATCTCAAGTTTTGATGTAAATTAAAATAACATCTCATGTCATATATTAAGCCTTAAATTCATTGCGATACAAAGCTGCATCCTATGATTTAAACCTCGTATCCCTTTATGTAGCAACATTTGTATAGAATTTTTTTTTATTTTAAATATACAAAATCTTTTTTATCATTTCCAGATAATTTTTATCATTTTCTATCATTTCATTATCAACTAGAATCTTTGACAGTTACTTTCTCTATCTGTGACAATTTTCATTGTTGGCGCGCTGTCTGAGTACAATTTTATTTCGGCGGGCTTACGAATTAAGGTTATTTATATAAAAAGTAATAAAAACATATAAGAAAAAGTGTTTTGGGGTAGAAACAACTTAAGAGTAATGAACGATATTTATATTTTGCATATACTGATACATTTATGGAAGAAAAATGTAGCATTTTTTGTGATGATCAATATGTTTTATGTAACTTTTATAAAAAGCTCTTATGTGACCTTTTTTTGTATTTTTCCCATTAACTACAACCATTAACATTTTACATTTCCCGGTTGATATCAAATTTCATTTATTAAAAATAAAAATTCGTGCATTTAAAGGTTAAAGTTTCTTTATGTCTAAGGACTGCGTTTCTATTTTATTTTTATCAAATGCAATTATTTTTATAGAAAAAGTGAATTAAATAAATATTTATTTTATTAAACTTTTTCTTTAATAGAAATTTTTATTTCTATGAATAGTCATTACTTTTAAATTATATATTAAAATCCCATGAAATCATAACTTTCTCGAGATCAATTGAAATTCTACATACGAAAAGCTATATTTTATTATTCATATTTTAATAAATATTTTATATATTTATTATTAATATTATTTAGCACAGATTAAATCCAAAAGAAATTTGAAAACTAAAATTAAACTAAAGGGAATTTTACTGAAAGTCACAAATTTACTTCAAGACGAATTACTTTAAAGTATAAATTGAGAATATGTGAATAAATATTTTAGTGGCTTGTTTCATCTTTTAAGTAAAACAATATCATAACGTAAAAATTTATTTAAATATGCAGCACTTATGATAAGACAGAAAGAAATTCTACATTTATTGATTAAATCATGACATATTAAATGGCATGTTTGATGAATTCATATATTTAGCATTTTTGCAACAATTTATCATAACATGGTGTCAATTGCTTAATCATATTACTTTGGTGAAATACTTATACTGTTCACTAAAAAAATTATACCTAGAATTTTATAAACTTATTTCACTGATTTTAGATGCATAAACGAACCATAAAATACCATTTAAATTCAAAAGAATATAATTGTCATATTATCAACGAAAAAATTGTGAAACTAAAATCTTACAATGATTTTCTCTTCACTCTTTTGCTACAAAATCAAGAAAGTTGACTTGTTCTCAGAAAATATCATTTAAGCCACATTACTCAAAGAAAAGTAAGGATTTTCTAGGAAATATGGAAGAACAGAAAAAGATCGTATTTAACGAAGAGATTTTGATTTAATATCGTCATGTCTCCAGAATATATATCCGACAACATTCTTTTGCTGATTTCTTTTCATTGTTCTTGAGATATTCGAATAAAAGTTGATTGCTTCAAAATGATTTCGTTAAATTTCCTATTTTTACTATGTTATTGCTTCTTAAGGAAGACAGGATGGGGGAGGGGAATTAAATGAAATGCTTATGCAATTTTATTTTCTAGTGATACATTAAACTCTTTTACACTTAAATATAAATAACATTGAAACAAAAAGTTGTAAATGGATGGGCTTCGATTTGCTATATTATCTATGTACAATATGTTGTACAATGATTTTACTTTTCATAATATTAATTTTTTGAACTACTGGTAAAGAAGTTACCATTGTTTCTGGTATATAAGATCCTCCTATGTATGAGAATCGTACAAGAAATTCGAAACAATTAATTTAAACTTTAAGAAATAACGGATTATACCTAAAATTTAAGGTATTATGTTTAAGAAAATAAATAAAATGACAAGTAGCTCTTAAAATTAAACTGGCGATTCAGAAACTCATTGCCTTATCGTAGTCATGCGATTATTCTCTATCATCAATAATTTTTTCTCCTTCTTGGAACATAAAAGAAAGTATGCATGCCTTTGAAAAGAGGAAACAATCCTTCAACTTCATTTTTTAAGACACAACTAATTTCTGAAATGAATTTGTAAAGTAAAAATAATGCATTGAAATATACAATAATGATGGATTGTTATCTTTTTTACATATTTAATTACTTTAATTATTATCAAGAACGTTCTTATTCAACTTATGTAATTTAGAGAAAAATTTATTTTTCCTATAATATGTGCTTTAGGAAAATAAATGGTATCAAATTGTTTCAGGTCATTGGTATTTGTTAGTTGAATCATGAGTTTGTAACCGCTCAATGTGTGAACCGAGGCCTGGAGTCTTCTCTCTCTTTTGCTTCTATGATTGTCTCTTGGTACACCGTAGATCAGTAGAATGATAAACAAGCTATTTTTGAAAATTGTATTGAAAAGAAGCAATTGATGCTACATTTTTTTCCATATAACGGTAATGAAGCTAAACTCTTATAGAATCAAAAAACTTTATTTCTAATATTTTAACTTAGTTAGAGCATTGTTCATCATAAAGTTAAAATAAAAGAGAGAAAACTTCATCACATAGTGACATTTTCTTTCTTAGATTATTTATTTTGTTTTTTACTCAAGAAACATGGGGTCATTAATTTAAAAATGTTTGCGAAATGTAATGGTAACAAGTGTTAGCAAAAACATTACAAAAATTATGCCGACTAAAAATGATTGAAATTTCAAATAAGTTCCAAACCGATGTTTCTGTGTGTAAACAATCAAATATACTATACTATTACAATTTTAAAGGCTATTATGCACACACATAATAATTTATAGATAGTTTTAATTCTAATTAATATTCAATTAATGATGGTTCCTTTAGTTTTTTGGCTCAAGAGTTTTATTTGTCTAAAGATGATGGGCCTTGGATTTTAAACCTAAGCAAGATTACAAGAAAAAAATGCTATTTGAACTGGTACGTTATTCTCTTTCTTTCTTCGATGTATTAAAGTTGGAGACTTTGAGGATAAATTTGATTTATTGTTTCCATTTTTAGTACATTGAGTGTATGCAGAAACCCTCCTGAATTATTAAACCAACATTTCTATGATTGTTAATTTTAAGATATAAATTAATGATATTGTATTTGCAACTTAATACTAGTATTAAATTTGTTCACTATTGCCTTTTTCGAATATTATAACAATTCATAAAAATAATTCTGAAAAAATATGGGGGAAAAAGAGAGCTTAAGGTCATTTAATATTTTTTATAACTTATTATATAAGTAATAAATGATATCATATTTTGAAATAACTTCCTTGGTCATATACTTTTGCGTTAATTACATCAAACTCAAACATTTTGAAATTCATATTCTCAGAAGTAGGCAATTAAATTCATACACACTTCAAAATAAGCATTATATTAATTTTTCATAAATATTTAACTCGAATTTGGTTTCGTATCAAATCACCCCTTTTCAAGTCCAATCATATTTATACATAAAAAAAGTAATTTCAAAATACAGATGTAAGCCAGCTTTTTTTAAAAAAAAATGCCTGGTTGTGCATTCAAATTACTTAACAGAAAAATCAGAAAAACAAAAAAACTTGCTTTATTTATGGTACAAAATTCTCTTATATAGAATAATCTAGAAGAATCATCCATCCTTAGAATCATTTCTGTATTTCCCAAAAAGTCGCTGTCGGCAGGAAATTGAATCTTCTCTATCTTAACGGAGAAATAACACCATAAAAGTGACCATATGATTGTGTCAGAACACTATCACTCGCTCTTCCTAATGGCTTCTGAGGTTTCCAGATATCACGCGTTGTCGAGGTAATCAGATAAGAAGTAATCGGAAACATCTAATTGCTCTATTCTCAGTTACGTTTCTTTTGATTGCTCTAGTTTTGTGGATGTTTCTTTCTTTCACTCCAAACATCACTGCATATATTTGTAGCTTACATAAAATTAAAATAAATGTACATTTTATTGAATTATTAAAATTTTATTCATTTATGAACATCCAAAAAAAGTTATAACTTCTACTTTACCTTTCATGATATTGCCAAAAGAAAAAGAAAGACATGGCTGAAATTTAAGGGAAGATGTATTAGAATTTATGCTTTGTAGTTATTATTACTGAATTTTGTTATTCTATGTTCTTATTTAACATAATTTGCTCTCTTTATCTAGTTCAGATATAAAAAGGTAATCTTTAATAATTAATATTTAACTAATATCAGTTTTGTTTTGTGATATTATTGGCATCATTTACACGAAAGTCAAATTCTCTTGTATAGTAAGGTTTCGTAAAGTATTAATTTTAAAAAATGTTTGCACAATAAAAAGTATTTGAACATGAAAAAGCTCTTTATATCCTAGAATTCAATAAAATAAAATATTTTTAGAGTTATTCAAAAACAATATGCATTAGGAAAGATCTCATTTATTTCGAAACTTAAAATTTTGAGAAAATTAATTTTTATTCAATTAAAATTAATCAAGGAAATTTAATTTTATTTTTCTCCGTTCTTTTAACTTTACATAATATTTTATAATTTTTTAAAAAGTCCCACAAAAGATCATATTCAAATACACACACATACAAATGATATCCTAAATTATCTAAAATAAGCATACAAAAATAATTCATGAAAAGTTTTATTCTTAGTAAATTTTGAATATCTCTTCAACTTACAAAAAATACATATAAGTTGAAATTATAATTATAAAATTATTATTTCAAACAAATAATATGAAATGAAATCATAACTGAAAGTCAACATTAGTATAAATTCATAACAAAAATCAAAAGGATTTATATGAAATGTTCAAATAATTTGAGTAAAATTGGCGTCCTATTGTTTAAAAATGCCTTAACTTCTTGACATGTTCCTTTTATCCATGATTTACTTTATTTAATGATATGCTAATGTGAGAAATAGATGAAAACACAGCTTTAACGAATTTTATTTCCCTACAAATAAGCTTTAACGTTAAATTGTCAAAATAATTATTGAGTTTAATATGGTAATTGATATTTAAATTTTAAATTTCAGTTTTATGTTAAAATGGATAGTAATATTTGTAAATAATACTGAATTTCTTTAAAAAATATGAGCTTAGGAAATAATTCCAATCAAGATTAGGGTTGGACAAAAGAGAAGGGTTGGACAAAACATCTAATCTGCTAAACTTTCAGCAAATTATTGATACCTAAAATTTTTATGAAAAATTAATGTTAATCGTCTGAAGAGGAAGAAAGTTTTCCATTATCTTCGTGTGTTTTTGTTTACGTTAGAAATCTTGTGTACAAAAAGCATTATTTAATCTGACATTCATTGGTTCAACCCATTCTATAATCCAGCACAGATTTAGCCACTCATTTTTAGATTTGTTTGTGATGATTTGGGGGTTTATTAACCTTGACTCATATCGCTACGCAGCGTAGCTCGCATTTTCACCCAGTGTTTATAGCAACTCTCCCTATACATTTCGGTAAACACTTTTTGCTTTTCTGTGCATTTTACATCACATTTTCACACAATTATAACTATTTGTCTTTGGTTTCTTCGATAAATCTATATTGACGCTTGATAATTCGGTATGGTAGTTGCTCCAAACGTGCCAAACTAAGGAGGAGTTATTGTATTGATGTAGAATATTTGGGTGCTGGATTAAATGCATATATTTGCATTTTAAATTAGTTATAAATCAAAAATAAGGGTTTATGACCATAATAAAAATTACCTTTCACTAATTAGTACCAATTAATGAATTATTTCAAAATGAAATTCTAGTTAACTGGTTACGTTTGTTAAGACAACACCAAAGTAGATTCTATTTCTTCAGAATCACTGCAGCTTCAGCAGTTTGTCTCAACAATGCACCTTAATTAGTGTTCTAAGATTAATTGATGTCAACAATTTACATTACTGATTTTAATAATTTCTGAGAGCTTCAATTCTTGAACAGCTCCTCTTCTCTAAATTTTTAATGCAAAAACATTTTCAAACTATCAATAAACAATTCGAACTAGATATAAGATTTTAAATACTCAGTTTAATACTCTTTATAACTTTTCAATAAAATGAAACAAAGATAAGTTCTTTTAAATTCTACCATATATATCTTCAATAAATGAGTAAATGAATAGCTCCCCTTAATTGTTATAGAAATGTGAGTACATTAAGTGATGGTTTATTTATTTATTCAAAAAAGAAGAAATAAGGAAACAAAATTTAATTTTTACAAAATTTGTTACTTATTTCTTTTTCCTAATCATAAATCTAACTATTTCATACAACTTCCTCTAGGAAAAAATAGCATTTTCAAAAACGAAGATAGAATATCTTATAATGTTTCGGATATTTAACTTTTCCAACATTACTAGGTAAGATTTCTTTCTTCTTTCTCATAACATGTAAATGTATATCTATTTTATGTATATATGTCAATATCATATATTCTTCCATTTTCTAAGGATTTCTTGGAAATAACATGGATACATTGAAAAACTTCACTTTATTTCTCTTATATTCATTACTTTTATTCCATATGTGTATGTGAACATGGACTGTTATCAATTTAAAAAAAATATTTTTTAAAAATTCTTCAGAGGACGTATTTATACTGAATAATTGAAGTTTTAAATGAGTAAAGTTTATTGTATGAGTAAATCTAAGCCCCTTATTATTGCAAATTTCCATTCACACAACACAATAAAATACTTTATTCTTAGAATATTCACGGTTTCAGGAGTTTTTATAAAATTTTAGAATTATTTTAATTTTTCTCTCTGCTTTGGTAAAAGACATATTTATATAATGAAGAATTTAAAAAAAAAAAACTTCAAAGAAATAGAAGTTATTGTGATGAGCTATTACATATGCATGAGCTATTGTATATATACAGTTTCTTAGCATATATATTATTTTTTAAATCACTTAATATTTTCCTCATATAAGAATTTAAATTTTAAGATAAAATTTACGATTTTGAAGCTTACGATCAACATTTATAATTATTACGACAAATCACTCAGTAATAATACTTCCAAAGCAATTGTTAATTATAAATGATTTGTACCAGAAATTACCTTAATTTTATTTTTATATTTGGTTCCAAAAATATCGAAGGCATTGGCATTTGGGTGCCGTAAAATTTTTCTTATCTTAAATATATTCCTGATAAGTCCTTATAAGTGAAACCAGAAGCTACATTAATATTATATTCGGTGAATTTAAGCACAAAATATTTACATTATGCTTAATGTTTAACAGTTTACTGAGGGTGGTAGAGAGAGATCAGAGTTATTAATACTTCAAACTATTTTTCTTTAGTTTAAATTGATTTGCAAACAATGACCAAAAACCCACCAAGATTTTGTTATCTCTATGATAATCTAAACTTTTTTTTTTATTTTGCTATTATTTCTATATTTAATACAGGGTATCAAAATGTTAAGGTGTCTGCTTCATTTTACAATATTATTTGTTTATAAATCATGTTGGCCAGTTAGAATTTTGAGAAAATGAAAGGCAAATAAAGCTCAAGCAATTTAAGTAAAGTTCCTTCTATAAAATGTTCTTTTTGAAATGAATTAAAGAAGGACTTTATTTAGATATAAAAAGATATTGTAAAATCGTAATTAAAAAGGCACTGTTAATAATTATTTGTTAAAAATATAATAAGTATTTTGTATTAATTTTATAGTTTCTCATTATATTTAAAAGTTAAAAAAAATTCAATGAGATTTATTATTCTTAAATTATATAATAATACAATTACATCTATTACATAATTATTAAGTGAATATTTCAAAGTTACAACAAATGTATAGATTATAGATTATCTTTTATCTCAACAACATACTCTATCCATTTATCTCTCAAAACAATTATAGATTATCTTAATCCTAATAATAAAGATTTTGACATCTTAAATACATGGGGATTATTGGAGTGTTAGTGAGGTAAGCTTTATAAATTTCACTTAATAAAAAATTCTCTGTTCTTTATAACTTACATTCATTGTATAAGTCTTGTAAAATTTTATATAAAAGCAGGGCAGAGCATTACATGCCGTTTCTCAAAGTATTACCTTTTAATTTGAAAAAACTTAATATTATAATCTGAAACATTTTTATCTGTAATCATAAAAATTTCTTAGAATTGTGACATTTTGCTGCAATAAAGCAATAGTTAAAAAAGCGGCAAATTTTGCATACATATTTTTAGAAAATCAATGTTATTTGAAATAACCAAAATCCATTTAATGGATTCTAGTACTTGCTGAAATGATTTTAATCAATCAATATCCATACTATAATAATTATAAAATAAAACAAATCGGCTTGGAGCAGTATTTGCTCCGAAAAATTAGTTAATAGTAGTTATTCTAATAATCCTATTAAACAAAAGTGTATATTCAAAAAACATCTAAATATGCATATGATTTCACCAAAGATTTGATTATTTTTGTCTTCCTTTCACAGCAACTACTTTTGGTTGAAAACTGGTCTAACAGAAAAAAGGGATGTAATATCGTATTGGTAGAGGAAAACTTGCTGACATTTATTACTATATTTAAGCAATTGAAAATCCTTCTAAGACATTCTTTATATGATATGTATATGAGTGTGTTTCA
Source organism: Nephila pilipes (assembly GCA_019974015.1). Lineage (NCBI taxonomy): Eukaryota > Metazoa > Arthropoda > Arachnida > Araneae > Nephilidae > Nephila > Nephila pilipes. Next base: position 68,765 of record BMAW01075500.1, read on the forward strand.
CACATATACTGTGTATTTGGTAAAGATTCTCAGAATAAATTTGAATTTTCTAGGAAAGATCTTGCTTATTAATTATGTGCACTGTAACTTCTTGAGAACGAAAAAAGTCAGGCTAGAGATTAGTAACTCATTTCATTTCGCCACTAAACATGCGCCATGCTTCACACTTGATCCTCGGTTTTTTTTCACCCTTCTTCAACCCGTATCGCTCTCTTGTCGGTGCGGGCGCATCTCAGTCTCTGAGTCTCATTGGGTGACTTCTTCCCTGATGAAATCAACTGGTTTGTGCCGTGACGTTCGCTACAGCAGCCTTGTTGCATTCATAAAACGATCATTTACGTAACATTGGAAATGGAATTCCGGAGTGTAGACTTGTGTCCTAAGTAATGGAAGAGAATTCAAGATGTTAGCTTTTATGGTAGAGATGAAAGCCGAATAAAAACTATTGCTGCAGAAAATGCAAATAGCTCAATGAGAAACGAATTCGTAAAGGAAAGCCAAGCAAGCAAAAACTAAGGCCGAGACAGAAAAGAATGTAAGCTGCATAAGTGGAATTAGATAAACGGGTAGATATAGGACAAAAATAAATAAGGAATATTCTTGAAGAAAAAAAGCTGCAGAAATCGAAAGAACAAAAGAAAAAGTAAAAGGTATAAACGACAATTTATTGAACGTCAAGATACGTCGGGAATTTCTAGAAACTTATCCAGCCAATGTTACTTCAATGACAGAAAGTCTTATACCTCGTCCCATGACTAAATCCTACATATATACTCAATAACAAATTACCCAATCTCTGTCTCTTAGCGAGGAATTTGTATAAGTATGTCTCTAGTTGATCTGAAAAGAACATGGTTTTCATCAGAATCATTAATGTTGAGAACAAATGTAAGACCATATACAAGGGAATGGACATTTCATCTTACTTGTCATTTGTGACGTCATTACCAGCTGGAAAAATAACTATGAAACGAAGCACATAAACATCCTCCTTAAATAATTTGCTAGATCAAATAAGTGATAACTGAATGATATGAAGAAACTTCTATACGAATTCAGAGATTTATTCTTGAAACGTGATATGAATGCATGTCATAAATATATTGCCCCAAACGGAATTGACACAGGAGATAATTTACTATCCATAGTGATCTAGTTATATCCATAAGTGATGAAATTGAATGATTTATTAAGGAGATGACGAACAGTAATGTTATTGAAAAGTGATCCGACTTTGAGCCTTTGCAATTGCAATGGTAAAAAAAACGCATTAACCCGAATTTACATGAACTTCAGAAAACTGAACAATATAACTACGAAAGACATTCATTATCTCCTATAGGTAACACTTTAGACGCCTTGAGTCAGAGTAAGTAGTTTTTTACAATCGATCTGAGTAGTGACTGTTTGTAAGTTTAGATTCATCTCGAAGACGAAGAGAGGACAACCTTTATCACACCAGATAAGGACATCGGAAATTTAACGTGATATTGTTTTATTTTTGTAATACCCTGTAACTTTTGACAGACTAATCAAAATTTTTCTGTATAAATTGTTATCTAAGGCTTGCCTGGTATATTTAGATAATATAACTATCCAACTATGTAAGTTCGAAAAACATCTCAATAATCATCGCATAGTTTTTAAAAAATCCATGATGTTAATCTAAGGTTCAGTTTCAGTCCTAAAATATGTCGATTTTTTTAACTAAGAAGTTACCTATCTTGGGCATATGATATCTGAAGAAATAAGTACTGATCCACAGAAAACAAGAGCAGTAAAAATTGCCTCATATACAAACGGTTCAAGACCATCGTAGTTTTCAAGGACTCTGTACATATTGCCATTGCTTTGTAAGAAATTTCTGATTGATATTGAAGCCATTAAATAGACTAATCGAAACAAAACAAGAATTTAACCGTACAAATGAACAATGATGGAATTAGAGCCGTGATTTCCCAGATGTTTGACAAACATGAGCGTGTAAATACCTATTGTTGTAAGAGCTTGGAAAAAATGGAAAGGAACTTTAGCTATCAGACTAGAAAACAGTTATAGCTATCTTAAAATTATTAAAGAATTTCTTTCATTATCCGAACTGCAAGAAATTTTATCTATACGGACCGCACATGTCTCTCTTAATTAGTTATTCAGTTTCAAAGGTCCTGAAGAATAAGTAATGTGATGTGTCTAGCGTCTCAAAGAGTATGGTTTTGAAATATAACATTGGAAAGCATCAAATCCTGAAAACATAGGCTCTGTCCATGAAATCCTGTCCTGAGAGCTTCGAACATCGTTCGAATACGTAGAGGATTACAGTCCAATGATAGAATTGTAAATAAAACTGTAACCTCCTACATACCTAATTGAAATCCCTGATCCACGGATGACCTTATGAAGTCTCAAGTGAATGATAAAGATATTATATCGAATATAGGAAAGAAAATGAGCAATGCGAATCGACCCTCCTGGCTTGAAGAAAGCTCATATGATTCTTTGCTGAAGTGATACTGGACAATACGGGGTTCTGTTTATCTTAGCGATGATGTTTTGTACCGTAAGTGGGAGAGTGGCGATGAAAAAATAAACTGATGGCATTTGGTTCTCCTAAGATCCCCAATTCCAAAAGTCCTAAAAATGAATCATGACAGTTAAAGTAGAGGACACTTTGGTATGAAGAAGATATTAAAATAATATTAGAGAACAATTCTACTGAGATTGTGTACATACTGATGTGGAGAAATGGTGCAAGATTTATCATATATGCTATGCTTGATAAGGACCTAAAACGAAAGCCAGACGTAAATTACAAACTCATTTTAAGAGAATTGCTATACTCTTAGATATCTTAGGAACATTTCCTGCGTCTTATGTATGTAATCGATACGTATTCGTTATTAAGGGTTGTATCACGAAATAGTCAAAAGTTATACCAGAAGCAGATATAGGAGAGTCAAAAATTTTCTGACGTTTGGATGAAAGACTGGATATCATGATACGGAGGTCTTCCCATTTTAAATTCGAATCAAGAAACGAATTTCAACTCAAATTTATTCAATAATTCTATGAATTTGTAAGGCAGGGAACCCGAACAACTGCACTACACTCACAGTCTGATAGATGGAGGAAAGATTCGATATAACAAATTTGAATAATTTGTCTCTGTGCATTTCTAAAAATCAGACTTACTATGATTTATATATTGGTTTGCTTCTTCCAGCCTAACTAATTGCAGTGCATAGGGCGACTCTTTGGTCACCGTTTGAGATGTTGTTGGGTCACAATCACAGTTTACCATGTGATTTTTTTTTTCTTTTGGAGACAAAGTCATATACCTCTCCTAAATGAGTATGTTTGTTATACTCGGACATGTTTGGATAATGTCCATCTTTTCGCAATAGAAAGAATTAACATAGTGAGGGACTACATGAAGAGCCCTTATAATACAAGAGCCACGAAACATTGCTTCAAAGAAAGAGGATGTGTGTGGCTATACAACTCAACAAGAAATCGTGGACTCAGCACGATTTGAAGCATCATTGAAAAATTGATCATTGGAACACAATTATTAAATGATGTTGTTGTGTGTTTGGATTCAGAAGTCATCGTTATCTAACCCAAAGGTTATAACCTTTGGATATATATATAACACACACACATATATATGTATATATAAACACACACACATATATATGTTATATATATATATAAACATATATATATATATATGTATATATAAACACACACACACACACATATATATATATATATATATATATATATATAAAAACATATATATATATATGTATATATAAACACACACACACACACACACATATATATATATATATATATAAACATATATATAACACATCGATCAATAACTCCCGAGACTAACCCAGAGATGGCGCTCGTAGTAAACCAGTAACCAGGTCTTTCTAGAGTACTAACCTTTGCTTGAAACGTGTCAAAATTTTAAGTCGATCGGACCAGGAAAAAGGTTTTTTGAAGTGAAGTGAAAAAGGTTTTCCAAGTGGGTGCCGCGATTGCTCCCGATGGAACAAAAAACAGCAACGAGTCGATGATTCAGAAAGCTGTTTATCGCTGTTACTCCGCAACACTGCGCGGAAAAAAAAAAAAAGAAAAGAAAAATTTGGAAATGATTTGGAAAAACGTTAAGGTTGATTGTATCACCCTAAAGGTGATTAACAAAGGTGTTGTTGATGAAGCAAAAAAAATTTTGCAAAAAAATGTTGTTTTCAATGTTAGACTCGGGGAGTTATTGATCAGTGTATTTATGTATATATAAACATTTCTATATATATATATATATATATATATATATATATATAAACATATATATATATATAAACATATATATATATATATATATATATAAACATATATATATATATATATATATATATATCTTTTCTCAAACACTACATATATATATATATATATATATATATATATATATAAACATATATATATATATATAAACATATATATATATATATATATAAACTATATATATATATATATATATATATATATATATATATATATATATATATAAACATATATATATATGTATATATAAACATATATATATATATATATATATATATATATATATATATATATATATATATATATATATATATATATATATAAACCCCTTTGTGTATGAGTTAATTTATAGAATATGCGTACACTCTTTGAACTAATGCACTATTGTGATTATGTTAATTTACATTAGTACTATTGCATAACATTTTACGTGTGAAAGCTATAATTGCTCCTATTAAAAGGGAAAAATCGTGTACTCGCTAGAGAATTTCACAATAAATTTGGATTTGCTTTGAAAGAATCTTTTTAGTAATAGCTTGAAACATTCTTGCATTCAAAAGACGATCACTTTAAACAGTACATATTGTAGTTTATGAAAAAAAAAAATTACGAAACATTTTATGAAGTTTTCCAAACGATTACGAGGACAATTCAAAAAATACTTGTATTTGAATACATATGGCGTCATTAAGGTAATTTTATTTATCACTGGGTATTGCCATCAGTTAAAAGGAGACGAAACAAAAGTGAAATTGTTTCGTAAGTTAGCTTTTATTTAGCAGTCATTTGTTGCCAAATCCAATTTCCATTGCTGTCACGTCTATTTGTGGACGTCATTTTGCGTCAAATTGTCACCGTCGGCGAGACCTGGATTCATCATTAAGGCCCAAAAATAAAGAAAAAATTTAAATGGGGTATGCTTGACAGGAATCTTTCCCAAAAAATGCGAAGATGATCTCATTTACCGGAAAAGTTATTACAAAGCATCTTTGAGGTGCGAAAGGTACACGATTCCCAATACGATTAACTGAGACTTAAACAGCTGTCTAGTGAGTCATAACGCTTACTGAAAGCAAACCAGTTCAGATGCTACAAGCACCATCTCTTGGAAAATTTTAAAAACTTATTGAATGTCCCCCATAATTAATAACTAAACAGAAGTAGAACAATACTTTGAATATGCTATTCTAAAATGTATATTTTTGAATTAATTTCATTGATAACATCAAACATTAACTTTGAATATTTCTTTATTTAAATGTAGGGTCTACTTTGTCATTTTCTAAATATATCTTCATTATTATTTTTTTAAGAATTATAAATTTTAACTACTTAACTTGTATACCACAGGGAATCTAAATTTAATACAACCATTTAAATGCATTTTAATTTTTTATGTTTTTACATTTAGATTAATAATACTCATATGCTAGAAGCTGTTATCAGATAAATGGAGACTGTTGGTGCCTAATGATCATGGTCGCGGATTCGTGACCAGCAGATTTCGTTGAGTCGTGGTTTCGAACCTTTATACCACTAAAAGCCCACCATGTAGCTGGGGTTGATGCACGTTAAATCTGTAGAGACTCGAAGACCTCCAATTAGCATGGTGTGGAAATTAGGAGAGGGAGTTATCAGCTTAGGTATCACCTCGTCACTTGACCAAGGTTAAAAATTACGAGATTTGTAACCCAAAGCCCATGTGTTGCTTCTAGCGCGATGTTAATAAAACTAACCTAAATATTATTTTAACCTAACTCTAAATATTATTTTCATGAAATTCTTGATTTTACTTCTGACCCTATATATTTTAATGATATGTGTATCTGAATTCCTTCTAAAACTTGTCGTAAATAAGGTTTCCCTTTTTTCATGATTTGAATAGATTTGTATATTTAGAATCATTTTGGAGAATTTTGATCAGGAAGAGTTAAACAGCTTACGTTTCACCTCAAAACTTTGTTTCACAATTTTCATCTTCATTTGTATTCTGTATTAATTACATTATAAATAATCATTTCATTTTGTAAAATTATAATAATAAAGAAAATTTAATCACAAGTAAATGATTTGTCAGGCTTTGCACATTAACATCTTTATCTTTTAAAATATTTACAGATTGCTCCCTATTTTTACATTAAAAAAAACTCGTTTCTTCTGTCAACATGCTATATATATATATATATGACTTCATGGACACATAAGTGTATCTACGAATATCATACATTCACAAATAATAAAGTACCATTAATAAATTGAAATTATTAAGCATTTTATCATATGAAAGCTTAAGAATGCACAAATTTCTGTTCAGATCAGAATATCATTTATTAAACTATTCTAATATTTTAGAAGTATATAAATATTAAAACCTATAAATATCAGTAAATGATATTGACTATATTCATTTCTCGTTAATTCAGCTCAAAATACATTTTTTTCTAATGAGAGCCCCAATTGTTTTTTCTGAGTATCCATTTAAGCTTAATTAATACATTTTACGCTCAATTACTTGTACATGTGCCTTTCAACAAACACTTTAGCTCATGACCATATGAATGCTTATATATAATCCAAACGATTTCGGATGCATTTAAAATTTTATAGTATCCTGGATTTAATTTATATTTGAGAATGATCCTTTAAGAGTACTGGAGTAGCCGACTTTTTTGCGAAAGGAAGAGTTCCTTAGTTTTAATCTTATAGACAATAGAACCTACATCGACTTAAATATACACATTCGAGCATTCAGTCACTCAGATAAGTACATTCCAATCCTTTCATTTGGAATGAATTGCAATCAGGAAAACCTCTTAGATTGCTTAAAATTAATACATTCCTTAAAAGCTATAAGACGACTGATTGCACTCTTACCGATATGCAGTAAACTCCTTAGAAAACGATTTAAAGAAGGTTTTGGGCTCTATTTCATTTACTCTCTCTAAAAGCCTCGTAAATGTTTTCCATACTACTTGTTGAAATGAAGAAAATTTATCTAAATATTAGATACAAATTCGGGATATTGGGAAGATACTAAGTTATATTTTGAGGAATTTATTTCACAAATCTTCAGCCTTTACCCTTTCAAGGAACGTGGTCTCATGAATACAATAAAGGGAACATTTCTCATTTACTATTAACTGCACAATCTTGCTTTTAACATTCTACAATTTTATTCTTCTTACTAGAAATGCGTTATTTTCCTGTCGCCATTTTATTATGATACCGAAATGTTGTGATCTTTATGTTTTGATTTTTTAAGCTACAATTTATATTTTTGATAGATATATTTTTCAGTAATAGAATTTTTTTTATTCATTAATGCTTAGCTTCACTAAAAAATTCCACTTAAATGTTAGTAGAAATACATATTAAAAATATTGAAAAATGCTTTGAAACGGTTCTTCATGTCAATAAAAATTAAGGTATTGCAGATAGCTATATGATATTGAAATAAAGATGTTATTCTGTTTCTTAACTATCATTACTTAAGTATTTTATGCAATAAATGCATTGAATTTCCCAATGCTAATAATCATTGTAATATTTTCTCTTTCCATGACAAAGTACATTTTAAAAAAGAAATATTTTCTTCGGGAAATTCAGTTGTTATAAGCAAGTATGTGTTAGTTATTATAAGAGAGATAAAATTATGTAATGGAAATGTACAGCATTAATTACAAATAAAAATGTTGTGCAAGTTATAAATCTACACTAAAATTTCAATTTTAAGCTTACAATTCGTTTATTCCGAAACTTCAAGTATTATGTTGAATGAAAGATGCGCCTCTTAAAACTTTCATTAAGTTTCATTTATTTTAATAGATCAATAAATATTTCAAAGATATTCTACCTTTCCAATTAATATCTCCATTTCTCCCATACTAAGCAAAAAAACGAACTTTAAAACAAATTATCTTACATTACAGACATTGTTCATTTAATTTATCATTCAATGCCTTTAATTCCTTTCTTTCTTTTTCCATGGAAACAGAAAAAGATTTTAATACGATAATACATTTTTAATGAACTTCTGCAACATATCAGTATTATTTTCCATACTTTTAATTTCAATGATTGATCGAAGAATTTTCAATAACATATTCTTAATTAATTCTGAGCTTTTCTTATTAATACTTTGTGCTTCAATTTAATCAGTTCTCTTATTTGTGTTTATTAAAATGCACTACTTTGTATTATGAAGCTAAAAGTAAAAAAAATGTAAAATACGCATTTATCTTTTATTTCACATTATTTATTATTGTTAATTATAATAATATTAGTATCTTTATATAATAATTATTAATATATGTTTCAATGTAAAATAAGTTTTTCAGTCTTTTATTTATATATCACAGTTTTGTACTATTTTTATTATGTCGTTTGTAAATTATTAAACAGTATTACTTGTTGAAAGCAATTAAACTCGTATTTTTTTTCATAACATAATTAATAGTTATCTAATGTTCATTTCCCTCACATTCAATGCCCTTTTTTCAAGAATGCAAACAGATTTAATTAATCAGTTTTCTGTCTGTTATTGTTATAAATATTAAACTTTAAAACTATATAGTTAGACCTATTGTTTTACTTTGTATGTACAATTGGCATGTATTTATATTATAACTACCATTATACAATACAATATGTTCGTAATAGCTTAATAAATAGAATAATAGACAATCTCTAGGATTCCTTCAGTTCTGTTTAAATTAAAATATGCATATACATCATTAGTGATAGTTTTCGTGTCCATATAGCATTTGTAATCATTTTAGTAACAGCTTCTTTTTCACTTTTTTATCAATATATTCCTTCGAATTTCTCAAAACATTGAAAGGTAGAAATGTTGTAAATGAAACTGGATATAATTTTAAGCTATAACATTTCATTTGTATTAAATCATCAAATTATAAACTGTATTTCAAATACCGTTTTTCAAAATCTATTACGGATAAATATTTTAAATTTTATATACACTGCTGGCCATTAAATTTGTAACAACAGGAATGAATGATCTAACGATCACTAAATCATATGAAAGAAAAAGAGGTTAGTATATACAAATGAGAAGTATTTAAGCGCATTTAGATGACACGGGAGAGAGAAACGACATCTGAAGCACTGCATAAATAAGAAGTTGTGTAGTGAATTTCTCATTTGATAACCGGGTTGTAAGATGCGATTTTGATCAGGGTATTGTGTTATGCCTCAAAAAAGAAGAATAAATACTTACTAGATAGTGTCCGCAAAAGTTCCAGAAAAGCAGGTTCGTTGCGTTTCGAGAGTGTGTATTATCTTTCCGTGGTATTGCCCGTTGCACTAGTCGAAATACAAAAATTACCTGCGAATATGGAATCAATGGGTTTCTGAGATTCATACTGAACGACATGCAGGATTTCCCCCCCCCTCCCATGACTAACGCCCGAGAAGATAGGCTTATTGTGAGGTCAGCCCTGTAAAACTGCACAACCACATCACGAACCATTAGTCAGGAAATGTACATGTTTGCAGCACGCCCAGTATCCACTCGAATGGAGCGACGTTTGCAGCAATGTGGACTGTCAACGCGGCGACCTTTACTTCGGCTTCGCTTGTCAATGCAGCACAGAGAGGGACAGCGACTCTGGCTCCCCGAATAACAAAGATGAAAATAGGAGTGGCACAATGTCAATTTTTTCGGCCGTGTCCTGGCTCTGCGAGTCGTTTTGTGCTGGCGTGTATGGAGGCTCCATGGAGACCGCTTGTCGTCTGCTTATCTTTTTTATCGTCATAGGGGCTCTGCACCTAGTGTGATACTTTGGGCATCTTTTCGGTAAACGATATGCACATCTCTAATTTGGATCGACGGTAATTTGAACGCAGATCAGTACATTTCTGACATCTTAAATTCAGTGGTTGTCCCCTATCTTCGAGGCCTACCAAATTCCATGTTTCAACAAGATAATGCAAGACCACATATTTCACTTCATTTCTGATCTTACTCAATACACAGGTTATTCGATTGTTACCCTGTCTTTCACAGTCTTCAGATCTGTTACCCACTGAAAATATCTAGTCATGGGCCCACTACTCTCTTCATCAAATACGGTTGGCATAGACTTAAAGCAGAATGAAATTATTTGCCCGTTTGAGTCATCTAATTAAGCCCAGTTCAACTCTATGCCTAACCGGTAAAGGGCCGTTTTAGCCGACAGGGCTATTTCTGCTGATTTTGCATCCCTATAACCCCCCCAAGCTGCATACAAATTTCATCAATTGGCCATACTGTTCACGTTCAATAAATATATTTTTTGTATTCGCTTTTCCTTCATGGTGTTGCAGTTTTAATGACCAGCAGTGTACAAGTAAAGTGCGTCTTTTTCATGGTACTAAAATAAGAATTTTGCTATTTTACATAATTTTTGTACAAGACAAAGTGAAATTTGACCTTTTCTCCACGCACAAAAATCTATATAAAATAAATTCTTCACAGTGGATTTATTTTTCATTTTTTACAAAAAAAAGAATTCATTTCAATTTATATTAGCAAGCGTTGTAAACATATAATGCACAAATTATGCTTCTATGATCCGCACTTTCTTAAAAAAGATACATTGCGCATAAAAATTTCACATTATCATACAAAATAGTTATAATACAAAAATATTTACCTATTATAGAATATTCTTGCCTCAAATTCCTGTTTATCCTCCTTTTTTTCTATTTAATTATTTAATTTCTCTTAAGTTTTTGGTTTGCCTTTCCTAACTTTTTATTTGCTGTAAGCAGGAGTAGAAAAATAATTAAAAACAATTTGATATATGTTACCATTAGGACATTATAGCTATTAACATTTTATCACGCAGTAATAATATCATGCAGTAATTGTAGCATTGTTTTTCCTTAATTTAATTTTCTTGTAGTATAGATACTCTCAACCATGTTATCTTATTAATCTTAAATTGTAAGAAGCATTATATTCTAGACTATATTAATAACAATCCTTATTTAAATAAGCCTTTTTATTTCTAAACGAGATATTCATACTCTAATAAAATAAATACACAAGTTTTCAAAATTTATTATTTTTGAAATAAAATCCTTTGCACTTTCGTGTGACGGCAGAAAGCATTTAGCAATTTTCAGCATCGCATTCAAAGAAGTATGATGGCAATTATTATAATAATATAAGAAATTAATGTGTTTATAAATGGAAAGAAAGGAAAATATGAAAGAATAATGCTTATATTATTTTATATAATTGGCAAGAATATGTCAGTCTTAATAATGATACAAAGTTTTAGATAATTAATTAAATAAATAGTAAAATCATATTATCTATGCATTACGTTTGTTGTACTTATATATTATTATTTTTAACTCATAATTATTTCATTGTATCGAATAAGTTTATTTATTTATAAACGCGTTGAAAGAGAGAGAGAAAGAGAGATGCAATAACAATACAAAAATTTCTTTATTCTTAAAACAAATAGATCTTATATTAATGCACTTTTGGTAATATATGTTTGAAAAACTGCTGTGTAACCAACCTCATAAAATTTTATTTTGTGTGAACAAAAATATATTCTACATATTCTTTTTTACTGTTTTTCATATAGATAGTTTTGATAAATAAATATCTCAAATCAAAGAATAAATATAACAAACCCTAAACAAAGTTGTGGGAATAATCAAATTTGGATTATTCCCTCAATTTGAAGAGTAGTGAAGAATAAAGTAGACCCGGAGAATACAAAAATGGCAGAGAAAATAAAATTCTACATTTTCTTAAAATTCTTTTAATATTAGAAAACTTTTTTCAAAAAAAATTAAAGAAATTGCATATTTCTGCAAGGAGAACTTTGAAGTGCCTAACAAATGAGATTTATTCGAGAATTACCTTTCCATTTCGCTCACTTTGAATACGTACCAATTTGTCAAATTACTGCTTGGTTGTTTGTCTCGGCTAAGTAATTTGTCATATGTGGTATATGGAAGGAACAAAAACGTAATTTATTTAGCTGTTACTTGACAGTTTTGGAGAGTGACAAGGGCAGTTCATAATTCTCTCGGTAAGAAATTACTTCGCCTCTTTTCCTACGGAGCATTGCATGTATAGAAGTTTTCATCCTATCATTTTAATAAAAACTCGAGATTCTGAGAGTTTCAACTCTTTTTATGTATAAAAAGGCTTCCAATAAAATTTTTAGATATAAATAAATGTTTTATTAGTAATTTGAATTTTATAGAATTTTTCGTCCAGTAGCTTAACATTTTATCACAATATCAAATACTTATCTGGCATTTGATAAAGTAAAGGTTGAAAAAAAGTGAAATAAGCACAAGGCGTATTAAATTATCTTAAATGCTGGTGATAAAAAGAGCTTTATTTTAAAAGAAATATTTCTTTACAAGTATAAAAAAAACATATCAAGTCATAAAATATGGAATTCTGTAAGTTTGATTAGAAACAAGAGTAAAATTTCTTTTATGTGACATCCTATTTTACTAATTGAAAACTACATAAGTAGATAACAAATGCAAAAATTATTTTACATAATTTTCAAAATTACTTTCTTACATTTCAAAGTAATTTGGAGCGAAATTTATTCTATTGCAATTTACGCATTTTTTTATTTTAATAAATAAGTGATTTACGTTTGTATTCTAATACAGCCACACATTACTCCTGAGTTAACTAAGACACTACAATGCTTCAAATTCAGGCTCTGCCTTAAAAAAGTAGATGACGCTTCACTGACACCGTAAATTGATTCTTCTTAAAAATCTGATAATTAGAACTTTCGAAATAGTAAACAAATGTGCCCAATCAAAGAAAACACTTCGTGTGTGCTCTCAAAATGTGGGTTTTCTTAGGATCTTGTGCATATTCTTCTGTACATTTTCTTTAGCCACAGTGCTGATATTTCGCACATTATGAAATATTATTTTTTATACAGTGCATTTATTTTTCTTCTTAAGACTCACGAATTTCAAGTATTAAGCAGTATTTGTATATAAATTATGAGACTTTTGAATCATATATAAAACTATTTTTAAAAAGGTTTGTTTAAATTTAATTTCAGAATTTATAATTATGATATTTGTAAGGAATATCATGTTGAGAAATACTCTGCAAATTCGTTAAGTTATGAGAATAGTAGATTTTGTGCAATATGTATCTAACAATAAATACAGGACTTACTACTGTAAATACAGCTATTGATAATAATTATTTAGGTTTATAAATCTGATTTTCTTCATAAAAATATATATAAAATATTACAAATATCTCAATGTTAGAATACCATTTCTATTATTTTTAATATAGGAAAAAGAGAACCATTTAAAACACTTTATACAAAGTCTGATAATATTTCATGTTGACTTATTTCAAACTATGAGAATAAATGATTTATAATTGAAAAGAAAAACGCTTATGTATTTCAAATATCAATAATATCATGATATTTTTAAATAATATTAGATTCTCTAATGAAACTATTTGACTTTTTTCTTTTAGATTACCTTTAAATTCTGCAGAAACTCTTTAGGAAAAATTTATCAAAAGTTAAAATTCAATTTGTGACTGCCTACGTACATATGTCAGTTTTTGACCACTTGGGTCAATTTTTTTTTCTTTAATAATCTTTTAGTTTCAACATTTCTCTTCTCAAATCTGTTTTCCTTTTTAATTTATGTGAAATAGAAATAAAGATATAGCAATTTTAAAAACCATCGTCAGCTGCAAAAGAGAGCCGGAAGTAGCATTCTGCAACCGGAAGTTGTACATAATTGCATTTTTTAACTCTATTTCTACATTTTTCTTTTTCTTTTAAATTATAAATAATATTTTAATAATATTTCTAGTGGTTTAGCCACTACTGTACAGTTTAGTTTATTGATTTGTTGCTGAGAATTGGCAACAAGTAGTTTCTGTTTACATTTGAATGTGTGTTTTGTTTTCGTAATTCTGATCGTTTTTTTTACTGAAATAACTTATATTTTGAATTGCAATTTTGCTTAAAAGCTATTCAAAGTAACATAAATATGGGACACTGCAAAAATTACCGCCCAAAGAAACGAAGATTTTCAAGAAATCAGTACTCTAAGAAACCGACACTGAACAATGCTCAACATGAAAATGAAGTTTCAACTGCAAGGAATGATGAGAAGAAAACAGCAAGTGCTTCAAAACTTGAGGGCTTGAAGCAAACTTTTTCTGATAATATATATTCTGAAGGTTCTAGTGAACTATTTGGCCATCGTATATATGATATTAGAACATTAATATCTGTATTTGCAGTTTTGTGTTGCCCTGTTTGTTTCCAGGATAACCTCAGCTTGACAGAGGATTCAAGATTTGGCATATGCTCAAATTCATATATAAAATGTAAGAACTGTGATTTTGTTAAGGTATTTGTGTCATCTGAAAAGATTAATAATGCATTTAACTTAAATACTCTTCTTGTATATGCGTTAAGACTCATCGGAAAGGGCTATACAGCTGGAAATAAACTGTTTAGCATGTTAGACTTGCCTTTTTTTGTCTAAAAGAGCTTTTAGAAATCAAGAGCTAAAAATTCTACGCGCTGCATCTGAAGCTGCTAAGAAAAGCATGCTCAACGCAGCAGATAAAATTCGAAAAGAAAAACCATTAACAGATATAAGTTACTGCGGAGTGTCATTGGATGGGACTTGGCAGAAACGGGGCTACTCATCTCACAATGGTTGCGTTAGCTGCATATCCATTGATACTGGAAAAGTACTGGATGTCGAAATGATGTCCCATTTCTGCAGAATATGTAATAAAATGTCAAATACTCCAGGTGCTTTTCCCAGTTCACATGTTTGTCGCAATCACAAGGGTTCTGCTTCTAGCATGGAGACAATAGGAGTATATCGTATTTTTGAGCGATCGGAAAATCTGCGTAAATTACAGTACAGGGATTATTATGGGGACGGTGACTCTAAGGGATATGAGTCCGTTAAAAATATGTATGGCCCAAATACAGTCAATAAACTTGAATGTATTGGCCATGTTCAGAAGAGAGTTGGGAGTCACTTGCGGAAATTAAAAAAGTCTACGAAAGGAATTGGAGGAAGAGGCAAGTTAACAGATAGTTTTATAGACAAGCTGCAGAATTATTATGGAATTGCTATTCGCAGTAACATAAACAATTTAGAAAGCATGCAAAGTGCAGTTATTGCTGCCTTTTACCACTGCTGTTCTAGTAAAGATTTTCCTATGCATGGTCAGTGTCCGCAGGGAAAAGACAGCTGGTGCAAATTTCAAAAAGCAAAAGCTCGGGGTAAAACATTACCTGATAAATCCACTGGACTTTCACAAAATATCATAAACATAATTAAGCCAACCTATATGAAATTATGCGACCAAACCCTATTAAAAAAGTGTTTGCATGGCATGACACAAAATGCCAATGAAAGTTTTAATGGTGTTCTTTGGAATATTATTCCAAAACAACATTTTACTGAATTGCAAACTTTGCAATTAGGTGCTTACCTAGCTGTTCTTCAGTTTAATGAAGGTGCCAGTGGTTTCATTGAGGTAATGAATAAGTTGCAGCTAAATGTCGGTAATTATATGCTCCGTATTTTGAAGCAGTATGATTTTCGACGTATCACCGATGCAAAAAGACATTCATTACCCCTTGTAAAATTACAAAGGAAAAAAGCACGTGCTAGGAGGAAAATAAAAATTTTGCAGCAGGAAAAAAAAGAAGGCTTGACATATCATCCCGGGGAATTTTAGATTATTTTGAATAGGGTAAGTGGCTTTTCACTGCAACATAAAACTTTAATTGTGTTTTTCTCAAAATAGTGTTTTTGAAGCAAA
>BMAW01075505.1:0-21397 GCA_019974015.1 Nephila pilipes
TTTTTTAAAGCTTTTATTAGGTGTAACTACAATTTCTTAGAACTTATAATGATAAAATTTTTTAAAAAGATATTAATCAAATGAAATTTGTTATTTTCTTCCCATAGCTGTTTTTGTAAATATGTATGTATGCGTTTAAGAAATATACTCCAAAACAATTACAAATATGATTATAATTTATAAGACCAATAAAATCGTTTTAACAATGTCCATAAAATATTAATAAATTAATATCAATTGAATCTATGCAAGTCCTATAAAATTTTATTTTTCAATGCTTTTCCTTAAGTTTTTATTTATGTGAAGTGCATTTTTTTTTTTTTGGTACGATCTCCTTAAAAATCCTTGATGAGTTTTATTTTCTGTAAAAATTTATTCGTGAGTCATGATAAGGAGATAATGAGCAGAAAAAGAAATTCATCTAAATTATTGTAGAATTTATTGTGAAATTAGCTCTTACTTTCAGTATCATATTTTATCTATAATTTTATTCTTTTTAACGATTTAACATTATTAAGTTCGTAGTCATTCCCCAAAGTTGTTGATACAAATATTCTAAGAGATAAAGAGAACTCTGTCTTTTTAGCTTCGCATATATAAGATTATTCCAAAAATTCCGAAAGAAGAGCTTAATGTTATAAATGACCCTTCTCCTTCAAGAGAAATATCTACCAACCACCCTTGTAGCTAATTTAACTTGGAATGCCATGATATATACGCAAATTTAAATTTCAATTCATATAATTTAGCTTTTTCTGTTAAATTATTTTCTGTTTACCTTAAATTGAGGTTTACTTTTATCTCACCCATGAATTTGATACAAAATCACTTAGTTCAATAAAAGACATTTATTAATATTATATTTAGTCCCTAACTTTGACTCGCATGAATCTGTCTTCCTATGAAATTTGAAACTGTATTTAGTTATTTTAAAATAATTATAGATCTTGTGATAGGAGTTGTATCAAAATTATTGGGGAACTTAGAATTGATAATTCTCTTCATTTTCTTTTGAGGCTTTTATGACTGTTAAAAATGCAAGTTTGAATTACGAAGTTTAGGAAAAAGAACTTAATGAGATTGATAAAACTTAAAACAGTATTGATTTACCAGAAAAAAAAATATTAAGATTGCATTAGATCTATAAACACTTTTACAACTTAGAAAATTGTATTTTATGAATTCAAAAAAAATAAAACACAATAACACTGTCATAAGTCATTGTTAAGTACAACTTACGCTTTCAAAAAACGTGAAAGATATGTGAATATAGTTCCTCACTTGTGAATATTTGCTTCATCATAAGACGGAAATTTACTCCATTATTTTTACTTTATAAAGAATTAAGTTCTTTTTTACTCAAAATATCTAAAACTTAGTGCATTTTCTTATATGTGTACTTGATTGTTGATAGTGTCCTCTATTTATTTCGTTTTTACTGTAAAATACTGAAAACATACTCCTCTTTTTCTATAACTGAAAAAAATTATGAATATAGGAAAGAGATTAAAAGCGAGAATAAAAACTTATTTATGGTCACTCCTAATTTGGAATCTCAAACTTATTCTCCTTCTTAGAAGTAAAATTTTTGGATAATTTATTTAAGGTGAGTTTTAATATCGATAGAAACAAAATTTTCTTAGTCCCATGAAATATGTAAACATGTAATGAAATATAAATATTAATAAATGAAATATGAAAACATAGGAGTACCGCAGAAGTGCATTTTTGCTATTGTTTAGAGAATTTAAAATAAATTTTGAATAGAGAGAAATTTCTTTTAAAAAAAAATCAATAACTATAGCAAAAAAAAAAAGTTATTATAAATGTAAAATCTAAATTCCAGTGCAACTAATAATAATACGAGAGTCGTTCAATAAGTTCTCAGAAATTCCAAAAGATGGCCCTCAAAGCATTAAAAATTGTTTGTTTTTAATAAGCATCATGACTTACTAGATAGTTATCTGTTTAAGTCTCAGTTACTCGCATTCCTGAACAGGACTTCTTTCGCAGCTCCAAAATTCTTCGTCAGAATCTTCGTTGAGACCATCTTCAACTTTTTTGTGGAAAATTCACTTGAAGCAACCCAACGTTTTGATTTTTGCTAGATTTCTGGTGCATAAGGATGAATCCAGGCCTCAACGATGGTGACAACTCTACGCAGACTGAAATCCAATTTTTATTTGGCAGCATATAACTACCAAATCAAAACTAACTATGAATCCATGTCTGATGGGTTTTACCTCCATTTAACAGATGGAAGCATCCAATAGTAACAACAATTTACCTTACTAGCGTCATCTGTCTTCAAATACAGGTACTTTTTGAACCATCCTCGTGCGATAAACTTAAAAGATCCTATACTAAGATTTTATATCTATAGTTAAAGAGTTTGTGCAATGTTATGATACAAAATTTTATAATTAATATATTTTGTTGCCCTTTTTAATATAGAATATATCTGAAAATTTTATTAAATTTAATGTTGAACATTTCTTATAAAAAATTATTAAAATGTTTTTGAGGATATTTGAAATTTTTTTTTTAAAAGTCATCAATAATATTCTAAAGAAATCATTTTCGGTATCAATATTGGTAATCGTACCTGGATTAAAAATATTTTAAAATTAAAAGATATTGAGATGAAATGTAACAATATTAGTTTAAAATATAAGTTTGGTTTAATAATACATTGTGAGTAAATTTTTAATATTTAGTATCTCTTTAAATAACGTTCATGAATCTCTTAAGTTCTGGCTTCAATGGATATCATTATTTCAAATTACTGAATTGTTTATAGATTTCATTTTTCATGATAAATATTGATAAAGTCAAGCGTGATTAGAGAAAAAAATTCATTTTCTCGCCACATTATGATTATAATGATAAAAAGCTCTAAAAATGGAATTTAATTTAGTTTTTTATTAATACGAACGAAGAAGTTTATTATTTGTAATGTAATGTTATTAAAAATATTTAAATATTTAAAGTGATAATTAAGATTATTGTTAATCAAAAGATGATGATTGAGTCGATGTTTTTATATGCAATTATTTTTGCCTATGTTCGGATATATTCTTACCATATTACGCTTACTTTTATTAATACAAAACATATTTACGTAATCGATTGAAATAGGGTTTAGTTTTAATGAAACTTGTAGTGTTTGGTGGACTTTTTTGAAAATAATCTAAATTATGGATTTTGAAAATCTCCATGGCGCACCTATTATCCTTGATCAGAATATCTCTTTTCTGACGCGCATCGGTTAAAAAGATTATATGTATATTTTACATGATTAAAGTGGTTATTGATCTTATTACTATTCTACATGAGTTATAGATGCGATGATGGCAAAGAAAAAAAAAAGAATTTTAAATTAGAGAGAAAAGAATTTTAAATATTTCTACGAGAAGAATGAGAAATTTAAGAGTAATTTATATTTTTAATTATATGCATCTGAATTTTTAAAATACATCTACATTGATTTATGATACACGATAATATTATACATGATTTAAAATTAGTACCGTCTTATCAGTTGATGGATTATTCAGTGTTAATATTCAGCCGAAAGAAAGATAATTTTAGATTAGTTTTAGATTTTTTTTTCACTTCAGTTAATTTAGCCTTGAATTCTAAAACAATAACAATGAAAAAAAAATTTCTTCATTAATAGCAACATGATTCAATTTTCTTCTTACAAATAGAAAACCTGATATTCAGTTATATTGAATAAAGAATAATATTTCTTCGTTTTTGAATCATTTTTGGCTCGACGTTGAATATAATTTCTGTGATAAGTTTTGAAGAAACAATCGGCTTGTTTTATACATTTTTATGAAAACATTGAGTCCATTATCATTACTGTAATAGGTATACATAGTATCAGTCTTTTTCATTCAGTATTTGCATAATATACCAATAAATATTCAAAAATTATATAATCAAATGTTCTAATTTGTACTTCTAAATAACAACGTGAAGTCTTTATTATATTTCTTCATACAAAGACAAGTTATTGTGAATTATAAAGCTACAATCGAAGATGTTGAAAATTAGTTTTTATACCACGACTAAAATTCGAAAGTTTATAAGAGAAATAAGGCATCTGAACGTAATTCGTAATTAAAATGTCTGTTAATTACTCGAAGTGTAATATATAAAGTAATAAAGTAAAAGAATAAATAAGAATATATTCTTCGAGCCACCTGGTTATTATTATCAACAATTTTATAGATATTAGTTTTTAGAAGATACAAAACAAAAACAAAAGTCGTGAAAGAAAATATAAATTGTATTACACGTGTTTAATATCAATAACTTAGACGATCAGAAATTTATCGATGTGGTATATTTTATCTATTATTATTTATGAAACTCTATATAAGTACTGAAATCAAATAGGAAAAAACTAAATTAAAGATATTTGAATTCCTTAACTTAGATAACAAAAAACTTATAACGCTGAAAATGTCTTTCATTTTGGCAGAAAATTAAGAAACAAAACATCTTTACTCAATGAAAGATTTCAGTTCCCATTACTTCCTTACAATTTAATCATTTTGAAGATGATTATAATTTTAAATTAATTATTTTGCAGTATAAAAAAATTTAATATTCACGTGAAATGGAATTAACTAAATTTAAACAGAAAAGAAAAATGATGCATAGTCAAACATAACTTATTATTTTCTATCGTTCTAGTCAATACTTTATTTGAGTTTATAAATTTGAGTTACTATTCTTGGCTTGAAGTAAATTTATTAGATATTTTTTTCGATCAAATAGAAAAATTGTATGTCTTTTTGGGTTTTGGTTTCTATTGCTTTCTTCTTTTTCAGTGTGTTTATATTTAGTTTTGATTTGATTTAATACTTTATCACCTTACTTATCTTACTATGCGAATTTTGTATTATACTTATTGGTTCAAGACAAAAATTAAACATTTTCATACGTTAATAATAATTATTATTATAATTTCAAACAAGTATAAAAATGTAATACTTTCTTTTGTTTATTAAGGATTGTGATTCCTATTTACGGACTTTGTTTTAGTATGACATCTTTAAGCTTCTTAAATCATCGAATTTGTACAATGTAGGACAAGAAGCTGAAGTGGGAAGTTACTTCTTAACATTGAAAATTCTTTCTTTTATGAATTTTTTTTTCTCTAAATTACACTTCTGAGAAATATTGAAACTCGTTATACTCTTTGCAAAGTATGTTTGGGTCCCTTCAAGACAAAAGGCAGAGAGACAGGTCGATATTTAAAAGAAAAAAAGCTCACTGAAACACACTAAGTAGACGAATTAATCAAAGGAAATGTCATTACGTTTGACAGGCTATAGCGACCTTGAGCCTAAAGATTTTAACATTACTTAGTTCAAACATTAATTTCATCTTTTCCCATACTTTCCTGAAGTCTTATTCGCTCGTGTTATAAGAATTTAGAGCTCCATGCTAAATTTTTAAGGAAAGAGTATAATTATTCATTTTTTTTTTTATTTTCATGACATATTTTCTCAATATTTATCTGTTAGATGGCCAATATTTATCTGTTTAAAGGGTAGAAGAGCTTCATAAATAAGATGAATGCAGAATTTTAATATTTTAATTCACAAAATGAAATACTCTTTGCTTAAATACAAAAGTATTCGAATGTGATATATTTTCCTGACTTATTCCTTTTTACCTTAGGAGAGCTTCTAAGTGAAACTCGTTACTGTTCAGTTAATTTTCTTTGCAAGTATTAATTCTCATTAAATAATATTTACACAAAGTATAATAATGGTTCAAAAGATATTAAATATCTTTTTTTAACGACAAAAGGCATTCATAAGGAAAGTTGGTTGACAACAATGTGCTGCCATCTGTTGAACGGTGGACAAACAAACATAACACTAATTTAAAAGTTAGTCTTAATTTAGCAGCAAATCTATGTTAAATCAAAATTTACCTGTAGAAATGAGACCTGGATTCATATTTATGCATCGGAAAACACGCAACTTTCAAAATAATAGTTGGCTTCCTGTGAATCAGTTCTAAAGGGGTGAAGAAGATCGCAACGATCCCGAAAATGTATGGTAACGATTTTTTGGGGATGCGAAGGGCATAATACGGACGTCATTCTAAAAAAGGAACCATCGTAATCTAATACTATTATGAGTTATTCATGCCAATTTCTCGTTTCTAATACCCTATTTCACATTCCTAACGCTAGTACATTTTGAACCCCTCTCTTAAATTTAATATTCTTACTTATGAATTATTTTGCTCAATATTGAAGATCAGAATCCAATACTTCTCAATAATTATTACATAGAATAATATTAAACAAGATAATAATATAACTGTATTATTATTCATACAAAATATATTCACCCAAATAAACTCCAGTGTTATTAAGTTTATGTAATCATAATAAGTATATCCGTTAAATACTCGATGAATTTGGAATACATGTTTAAACGATAATACATCTTGATATGTAAATTGAGAAGTTCAATAAAAAAAATTATCGAATAATTTTATATCGTTAAGAAAACACTGATTAAAAAAAAGTAACAAGTAGCATAATAAAATATATTGCTTTCTATACTTTATTAAATTTAAATGTAATACTCATAAATAAAGATTTTTCTATTTGTATAAAAGTGCCGAGATTTTACGTTCTATTTAATTTAATGCTAGATAAAGGTAGCATTGCAATTATAACTAAATCAATAAAAAAGTTTAAAAAAATATTTTTAAAACATTTACTAAGTGTACATTTATATGATTATTTCCCATGTGTGATATATAAAAATTACCTGTGGCGTGACCAGGGGGGTTGAAAAGGGGCATATGCACTCCCTAGATTTTCTCGTAAAATTGAAATATTTTAAGATCATTCTTTTATCATTCTATTATAGATGTTCTAAATCTTAAACATGAGAACTTTTATCCCAGCAGGATCATCTGAATCTTCCTTTAGAGTCACAATTTGTATTCAGTTTTTGAATCATGTAATTTTGCATCTTAAAGGAAGATTAATAAAACATAAATCAGTTATGTGTTCATTAACTATTTTAATCATACCGCAGAATGACCTAATATCTCTAGAGATGAAAATAAACTAGAAATATTGAAATAAATATATGTTTCATATTTGCCAGGTTGTAGTACTAGTATTTTGACTAGAGAATTTCAATATTTGTAAAAAAAAAAGAAATTTCTGTTACAACAGATTAGATTAACTGCTACAGCAAAAACTTTACACGAGTACAATGCAGATATTTTCCTGAATATCCACAAAATGAAAAAAACTTAGTCCCCTTACCTGTGTTACCACATGCACTGCTATATTATATGGTGAAAGATCGTTTTCAACTATTATTTGCATTAGGGTACAGAACAATGAAATGTGTTTAAATATAATATGTTACACAATAGTAAAAATGTATTTGTAAGTGCAGAAGAATTCTTAAACATTTTGCAAAAACAAAAGTGGAGAATAAATGTAATTTTTTAAAAACTGGTATGTGTATAGAATTTTCATTTTATTTTGCTATCCTCCTTTTAATCGTATTTTAAAAGTGCCATCGTTTTTTATATGAATAAATAATTTTTGTTACTTTTTCAATGATGTTGAATTCCATTGATTCTGGATTGTTGGAATTTTTGTTCTCGTGATATTTGCATTATTTTTCTTAAATGATCTTTATTTTTGTAATTTCTATAACTTGATAAAGTTATATCAAACTTGGGTAGTTTTGAATAGGAGAAATGAGATTGATATTGTGTATTCCTTAATTTGTACCAAGTGGTAATTTTAAACGAAAAGAATTGGTTCTTTAAAAGCAATGAGACGATATGCACCCTCCAAAATTAATTTTGGGGTAATCCACTGCATAAGACAATGTTCTCATCAAGGATTAGCTTACAAATCATTACATTCAAGTAATTAGTTTTCTATGAATATTTATTGCATGTATTGAAAGGTAATACATACAGACGATTTCTGTGGGAATCTTGGTAGGACATGCGTATAATCAGAGACCACACACACACACTCACACAATATGTATATCAGATTAAAAGTGTATAACTTGTGGTCATATTTGTGTCATGTTTATTTTAACTGGTAATGAATATTATTTCAAAATATATTAGAGCTATAAAATATTTTTCTCGAATTTCTTAATTTTATTTGAAATGCTTATAAAAATGATGAAAACTCTTCATTTAATTCACACATTTTTTTATTATTGTTGTAAATTATATATTAATGACTGTGTATAATTTAATTATTTCCGATCGAAATGAATAAATAACAAGTTGCATTGCTTCTTCAAAAACGTTAATCTCTCATTTAATACCAGGTACTTCAGCTACAAAAGAATATTATAGTTTGTACTTAGTAAACGTCTGGTCGAAAAAACTCAATCGTTAATAAATAAATTTGATGGGTTTTTTTTCTAAAAAAATAGGTATTGGATACTGTTTATCTATAATACTGATTCGAGAAAAATTAATTATATATAATTAGCCTTCTAAGTTGTAGATATTGTAATTAAAGATTTTGAAAAATTAGAATTACAAAAGAATACAATGATAAGCTTTGATGTTTGTGTTTTCTCCATTATTATAATTAAAATATGCTCTATGTTATAGGGTTTTCATAAATTCTCGAACGTATTTTTTTGTTCTTTCGGTAACGCTTGTTTCCTTTGAATGTAATAAATTTTTAAATCATTTTTGAGCTCCGAGCTGCACACATAGAAGAATATATGTTATATTTTCTATATGATATGAGAACACTTTTTTTGAAGTGTACATTTACAATATATCTTTCGATAAATTAAATTTTGAAACAAAACGTACGCTACAAAATATGTTAGACGTTTGCTGATTGTAAATTGCCCTTTTTTTTCTTTTTGTTTAATTTGAAAATAATTAAAGTAATTTAAATTCTATTCTTGGTCATAAGTTTCGTGTAAATCTTAGAAGCTTCATTATTGATAGCTTTAAAATTTTCAAAATGAAGATAGAGTTTTATTATTGCTTTAAGCAATGTATAACATACTGAAATGTAAATATGTTGAAAATACTCGTGGTGTTAATACAGTGGAAATGTATATTATAAATATATATTACATCACCATATCAGAATTAAGTGAACAATTACTGTTTGTAAATAATAAGATATTTTGTCCAACAATTAGGATTTTATATAAATCAATATGGGAGAGGAAGGAAAGTCGGCCTACTATTTTTAATGTGATTTTAAAGTTTTATTTTTCACTGAAAAGACCTTTTAAGCGTTTTTTTTAATGATTTTGTATTCTATTATAACTGCTTCAAGCTGTTAATAAAAGAAAATATCGTGTAATTTATACGAATTCTTCGACTCAGAATATTCCTCGATAAAATTTAGGATATGATTCAGACAAAAAAAAACATTCATTTTTTTTTCTTCCTTTTAAAGTTATATTTCAGTATATCTTGATGGGCATGAAAAGAAGCATTATATTCCTTCGAAATTTCTATTTAAAACACCAGGAAAGCAGCTCAAATGATTCAATATTACGATAAAGTATTTATCATATGACATTTTATAAAGTCTCTGATTATAAAAACACATTTTAGTTTCAATATTCCATCAAGCAACCAGAGAATCCTAAATAATTACAGAGCTTGTATTTATTTGTTGATAGAACCATATTTTAGGTTCTTACCTCAAATCATTCAAATAATATTTGCAGCCACTTTAGCAATGTATATAGTAGTTTTTATCAGAAAAAAATAGTTTAATTAAAATGAACTAATCTTAATTATTTTATTGATTAAATAATAAAATAATTAAGATTAAATTATTTTGTATCAATAAAATAATTTAATCTTTTTTCCACAGTACAACATTTTAGTCTATTTTACTTTCGTCTGTGGCTGATTCAATAGGGCTCAGCTTTTTTACATCTGTATTTAATATAAGAGCTTGATTTCAATTTATTTAAAATAATAGTAAGGGACATTTATTTTGTTAATTTGTTTCGAAATCTCACGAATTTAAAAAGAAAAAGTTTTTTCCCCCTGATTGGTGTAAAATCTGTCGAGTATTAGGTGCTATTCATGACTCTTTCCGGAAGCATAATTTTATTTTGGCAAGATTAACTTTATTTTAATCACAGTGATATCAGTCTTAAATTGTTTAATTAAATGTTATAGTTTCTTCCCGAATTCATTAGTACTTTGTAAAATAAAATTTCCTTTTCTTCAAATATTAAAATTTGTATGACAAACATTGGGATACATAATTATTAAAAAGTTTATAGTCGACTCACCATCATTGGAACAATTATTGATAGATAATCAAAATTTCGTACAGGCAAATACCTAGTATAAAAACGCCTAGTACAGGCAAAATTTTATTTTTGCCTGTACTAGGTAAGGTAATTTCTTACGCTTTTTAAGAAAGAGTTATCGATTTGCCAATTTTGTTTTCTTTTACGTTCAACTAATTTTTTAATGCCTCATTAATTTTATTGTTTAAGAAAAAATGCATTTGAACTGAATCAGCCTTAAATTTTAAAATTAAAATGTGTACGTTATACAATTTAAAAATACTAAATGGATTTTGTATATGGCTTTATTTCCAACGTCAGTAAGCCATATAATTTTCGATATGGTCTTATAATTTCTTAACTCACTTCAATAAGGAGGAATATGCGTAATTAATATCTAAAGTGGGTATTAGGTCCGCTTTAAACTTTTTAATAATTATATATCCCAATGTTTGTCATACAAGTTTTAATATATACTAAGTTTTTAAGAACAATATTTTTCGAATACGGAATTTTTTAAAATTAACCTCTCTTCATGAAATGTTCGAAAAACTACTATATAATCAGATTAACTATATTATATAAAATATATTTAAATAATTTAAAATACATTTTCTCTTCAAAAAATGAGTGGAATTATTTTCCAACAGCCCTCTGTCAATACTTTCCTGTAACATTGTAAGCAACAATATTAACTTGAAATAACGTGATCCATATACTTCAAATATTAAAAAAAATATACTAAAAGTTTATCGTTTTTCTTTAAAAAGCATGCTTTAGAATGCTTAATTTGGTATTATTTTTTACCTTCATAATTCTAATTTGTGGCTCGGATATAAAAGAAACTGTGATTATTCATCAAATTCTAAGTCACAGTTATTATATTTAGATGTGACAAATAAAAAGTATTAGAAAAGTATTAGAGTATATTCTTATTATTGTAATTCTTATTGCAAAAAAGTAATTCTCGTCACGAAAGACGATGACTAATTTATTAGGTTTATCTTAATTTCTATAGTTACTTAACATGGTAAGTGTGATTTTATCCTGTTTCGTCATCTACTATTTCATTTCAGTTTGAGTTTATTATTCTAAATTGTTTATACAAATGTGCGAAGAATAAGAGTGAACTACATTTCCTCTTCTAGTATAAACGAAGCTCTTGGATGCATCCAAAAAGAGAGTCTGAAATTGAGAATTGCACTACTTCCTAAATGAATACCACTAACTCTCATTATTTCTCAAAGTAATTGTCACTCACATTTATTTTAAGGTACGATTGCTTTGCCTTTTGATGGTTTCTACCTTTGAGAGTTGTTTAGTTGTAGCCAACATTATTTTACCATTTTGTTTCTAAGTTGTTGAATATTTCTGTTTACCTCAAGATGAGGCGTATATTCCATTTGCAGGCGCTAATATGGTTTTATTAGTTATCTAATATCTTATTTATATAATTAAGTATAAAATTTAACTTAATATTGAAACAAATTAAATTATTCAATAAGCAAATTTTTTTTCTCATAATAATAATAATAAATATAAGATTCTTTTAAAAACAGAGAGGAAATAAATAACAATAAAGAATTAATATTAAAAATTCTAAAGTGGTATGCTTTATTGGATTTTATAAGTTAAATATATGTATACATATATATTTTAGGAAAACCTATTTAAGATTTCGAGTGTGAATAACATTTTCTTTCGAATTATGAACAGTAATATTTAGTTGTTTTGGAATTTAATTTCAGATAAAATCAGCTTTTCTTTTTTCATTTTTTTAATAATCAAAAACGTTGAAATTGAGTTATGTATTTTTATAAAAATGTATGAATTTTTATTTCTAAACATTTACAAAGCCTTTTGAATTATAAATTTATTGTTTCATTAAATCTACAAACAATTAGGCTTTGAGACATTTGTATTACTTCTTTAAAACAGAACTGAGTTCAGTTTTAATTTTTGTAATCTCTCTTCTTTTTTATTCTTAAGCATGTTTATAAAAAAACAATAGATAAGCAAATCTGGGAAATCTTTTCCCTTTTTTTAAAAAATACTTTTGCGCTGTTTTTGATATGTTCTTCAATTGTTCTCGTCTTTTTTCTACTCTTTTTGACCAAATATACGAGAGAAGAAACTCATTAAAGGCGAAAAAATCGTCTCTGTACAATAAACGTCATTAGATTTGCGATAAAACAAAGAATATTCTCTTAAATAAATAATGTAAGTTTTAAAATGGAGTAGTAAATTCTGAAAAATTATAAAAATATATATTATACTTGGTATAATATAATTATTTTGGCAATCAGTATAAAAGAGTATAACGTAAAATTATTATTACTTTATTAATATTATTCGTTAAGAGCTTAAAAGTCTCTTCTTTCACAAACAGAATTTTCAAAATATTTAAATAAATGCTATTTATTATAAGAGTATATCATTAATTTTTCAAATGTAATTAATAATTTTTACATCAACTTATAGAATTTCTTATTTTTTGATATTTTTCACTCATTTGATAAGAAAACACATTACTTTTAAAGTATTTTATTTATTCAAAATTATTTAATTCTTTTAAAAATGGAATTGTAAGAAAATGAAATTAATTTCCAAATTAGAAAGCATAATGAAAACTATTCAACATTTGGTATGAATGCTTGCATTTTTATTGTACAATGAAGCAAGAAATAAGTTATTCAACTAAATAAAAAAACTATCTTCAACTATACAAATAATCAAAATGACTCTCGAGAATAACTAATTCTCTTTTCTGTACTCTAGGAGGTTTTGTTTCTTACTTTTAATCAAAAAGGATTTCTTTAATGAAAAAAGATTTAAATATCATACTTTTTTTTTTACCAGAATACATTCATTTTTGTCTTGAGAATAAAAAGTTCTTGTCATAACCAATTGATTGCAAAATAATGGTGTTACTTTTCATTAAAATTTATTTATAATGGAAAAATGGTTGTTCTGTTTAATTTTATAGTATATTTTTTGCCAAAACTACTTTACAACAGAGTAAATTACTTTCAGTAATTTAAAATTTTTAATGCTGAAAGTGTTTTCACTTTAATCCATGACTGTAAATTTCTATTTTTAAGTTGGAAAAAATTACAAGAATGTATTGAATACTAAGGCATTAATGTTATAAGTATTCATGTATTAATCCTTAGAGGCATTAAAAGAATTTTGTGTGTTCTTTATTTAAATTAACTCGCGTGGATATAAAAACACTTATGTTAAGCTCTTATAAAAACTGAAACACACGTATGATTGGGAATTGAATAATTTATTGTTTAGGACTTAAATTCTAAACCAAGTTACAGTTTTCTGATTTAGCTTTTGCATTCATAGATTTTTTTAAAAAATCATTTAATATCTATATTTAAAGCTATAAACTATACATTTAGAGAATTCTGTACATAAGTGGGTTTTAAATACTAAATTTTTTTACTAATTTATATTAAAATTTATAATATTATTTTAAAAATAAATGAGAATATTATATATATATAGAGAGAGAATATTATATATATATATATATATATATATATATATATATATATATATATATTATTGGAGAGTATATATGCTGATATTTTCTGCTTTAAATTTGAAAAATTTGTATTGTTATCCCTAACATTAATATATTAAATCATACAACAAAATTATTTATTCTTTTATTTCATTGTATTTAAAAAGTAATATAAAACAAAAAGCATTTCATTCCACTAAGTTAGTTTATGTATTCGATTATTGCATCAAAATAAAAACGCTTTTAGTTTTGAATAATAAGCTTACTAGAATTAAATTTATAATCACTTAGTAATCCTTTGTGGACAATATGAACTTATATTAAAAAAAAAAAAAAAAACAGCAGTTTGAGAAGAAAAAAAAGGGAAAATTGCACAAAATTGTACAAAAATTGTGTATTTAAAAACAGTTTAAATCATTTTTATTCTGGCATTTTAAGTTAAAGGCTGTTTACAATCTGAAAATTATAATCCTACATTTTATATAAAGTATACTGTTTATGTTTGGAAATTAATAATTTTTTTTCTTATGGTACGATTTATAGAGATTGAAATGTTTAAACTACCAACATAATTTATTATGGATTTACATTAAAGATTAGTTTATTCTTTGTGAAAACTAATTTTAATATGAATGGTAATGTATTTAGTTTTAAATTTATAAGCATAAATAGTGCGATGTTTTCTGAGAAATGCATTGGTTTAAGTAATAAAATATAACTATTTATAAATTATGCTTTTTCATTTGTTGATATTCGATAATTAATTATTAAAAACAATTTAATCTATATACAGACGTATACTCTAAAAATATTTATTTAAATATTTTCGTTTAATTACAATGAAAGTTTTTAAATAGTGAAAAATAATTTGGCAGGTGTAGGAATTTTCAGTTGTAGGGGATCTTGATTGAAAACTAGAAAATTTTTCTAAGTATTTGAATAAGTATGAAAATTGATTTTATGAATATCTTAAAATTATACACGATTCTCAAAATTCTTTCCTAGAGTAATATTAATTAATCACAAATTCAAAAAAAAAAAAAAAATAGAGAGACATTTCAAGAAGTTAATTTAATGTCTAATCATTTACTAATCAAATTAGTTTTCTATTTTGCCACCAAAACATTGAAATATTTGTATGTAATTGAAAATAATGCCCTATATATAGAAAGAAGTTATACTCATCTTTAATTTTTATAAGAATAAGACCTCTTTACTAGAATATCCTTTTGTCAAAACCTGTTTTATCAACATTTCTGTGTTATTAATACTTGGTTTGTTTATTAATGTATAATTTTTGTTATTTTTTGTATCCGATCATTCACTTACTTTCTGTATGAAATTACTTACTTTCTATATAAAAAAGAAATGTGAAAATAACAAACCCATTGATTTATGAAAACCTATGTAATTTTGTTTGTCGAATAACTCAACCTCTTACAGCAATATAAATTTATTATTAGAGCGTTTACGTATATTTATCGAGGTCTTTATATAATGAGGAAAATGAACAGACAACTGTTTTAGAAAGCCATGTAAGTATAAAGAATATAAACCCATTAAGAACATATGTATATTTATTCATTGGAATCCTGATAATACGTTACACACAACTTTGAAAATTATTGCAGGCAATATAAATAAATAATATAAATAGTAATAACTTATTAGTTTGTTGTGCTTTAATTACATTTTATTAAATATCTTTTGACACCACTTTCCCTCTTTTTTTTAAATATTTAATAAAAAAAATAGTTTTTATTGTCATTATATACATAGTTTCTTAGTAATTAACAAAATAGTTTTGAATACAATAATATCAAAATTACAATTCATAAAGTGAAAGTATGTTTTTGATAGCGAGAATATATGGACATTGAATATGTTTCGCTTGCAAGTAAACTTTAAACTTCATTACTGTATAATTCTTTTCTCAATTTATAAAACTGAACTTAAAATTAATGCTTGTTATCAAATGATGGTTATTTTTCATAACCTTGGATAAACATCGATACAAAGAAAAACATTACTAACAAAATTTAATTCTAATTAGTTTAATAATCCAATTCTGTAAATTAATTACGTCTTGAAACTACTTAGTTTCTTGTATGAGATTTAGAAACACTCTTTTATGCTTAAACTTATTTAATACATTTTTCTACACTTTTTACGATTTTTTTCACGGTTGAAATCCCTCTCATAATATTCTATTTCTTTTCGTAAAAGGGCTTTTCCCCCTTTAATTAACGTTTTACAAAAGTTAGGTAAAAAGTTATTAAAGAAAAGGAACAACTCTTAAAATTATAAAAACACCTTCAATTTCAAACAAACTGAATGGGTAACAAAACGCATGAAATTAACATCACTCGGAACGAGAAAAATTCAAATTAGCATTCATTGCTGCAATTTCTATTTTATTTATGTTTGACTCAATCTTCTAAACCTAATTATTAACGCAGTAAAACATTTGCAGAATAATTGAAAAAAGCATTCGAAAAGCTTAACAAAAAAGAAAAGCAATTTTTTAATAAAGAGAAGTATATGTTTGCTAATTCCGCGGAATTACAGCTCTTAATTTCGTTAAATGGCATTCAATCACTTAGAACAACCAAATTCTATCATTTCTTTCTTTGTTCTTCTGGTATTATTTCTCTCAAGCAAAGATGATGATGTACTTGGGTTGAGTTGCTAGCTTCCTGGACC
This sequence comes from Nephila pilipes, assembly GCA_019974015.1. NCBI lineage: Eukaryota > Metazoa > Arthropoda > Arachnida > Araneae > Nephilidae > Nephila > Nephila pilipes. The sequence goes on from BMAW01075505.1 coordinate 16,564, forward strand.
TTGGCCTAGATTTCCGTTAATCGATTGCAACCGGAGAAAGGCTCAGCTGTAACGCAAGCTCCCTATTGGATACTAAAGTTTGCTTTCTTTTAACCCTCTCACTCTCTGGCGATGGAAGGTTTAAAACTCTTTTTCTGCTGAAAAATATCTACATTCTGGATTCTTTTGTAGGTGGAGTTAAAATAACGATTACCGTTAGAGTAAAATGTTTTTCACTTTTGCGAATTTATTTCAAAATGTTTTGGTCTTTCTATGTTCGATTCTATTATTTTGTGCATCCTTTTCTAGTTCAAGAAATAGATGCTTTCTATGAGTATTGTACTTTACAGTAATTATTAAGAAATCTACACTACTTCTAATTATTAACTATCATTAATTGTTTAGTTTAAATATATTTGTATTAAAATCTGCGATAGGTGTAATATATTGTTGAAGAAAAAAAATGTTTTTTCAAAATATTTGAGAGATTCAATATCTTAACATGTTGACATAAACACATATGACATTAAGCTTTGATAGTGATCAGTTTAAATAACTAATCTGCTCCTTTGTAATTACTTATGAATTATTTCTTAACAATTTCGATCATTTCTCACATTTTTAAGGTTGTTTCTAGTATTGTTTTAAATAGCATATAATATTTAACTAGACATAGTATGCCTTAAAAACACATAAATTCTTAAATATATTAAGTACATATTTTGAAAACAATAGAATATCTAAACCGCAATAGGAAATCTTTAATAAATAAATATGTTTCGTTTATAAAACTACTTCCACGAGAAGAATATAACTGGCTAAGAATAAAAAATACAAACAAAAGAAATTATTTCTATGAGCACCTAAACAGCAGAGTGTGCTGATTTTCATTTTACAAAACGTTAAAATATTCGATGTTGCGTTTGTTTGTTTGTTTTTTAATAAAAACCCTTTTCTCTGCTAAAGCCCTAAGAATTAAAATATTTAATTAAACTGAATATCAGTTTTTTTCAGCAACAGTAAATATGTTTCTGCGTTTTGATGAAAAGGCAAACAAGAAACTTGGAAAAACAAGAGCTTCCCAATTTAAGGTTATGAATAAATTTTAAACAAAAATCGAAATGCTAATTTTTGAAAAATGAAATGAAATACAAAGTAATAACACATCACTGCAATATCAAAATTGTTTGGTTCTAAAACATGTCAAGAAGGAATCCGAAATGAGAAGAAATAGTTTGAAAGTCTCGAGATAAAAAAACCCGATATCATATTTTTTGTCTTTCGAATAATTTTATCCTCTTTCGTCTCATTTCTTCGATTTATGATTATGTATAAATTAAGATAATATGAGCCGCTCAGAAGCCAATGCGGTTAAGTCCATTTTTTGATATTTTCTGATTTTTGGAAATTTTGATGAAATAAATAATAATCTTCTTAGTTATTAAAGGATTTACTCGTTGGTTACTTTTTTCTAGGTTAGACAGCCCTTTTTTTTAATAGCTTCTGAATCTATTGTATAATAATTTCAGAAGCCATTGTGAATAAGTCCACCTTTTATCAATATTTTTTTACATAAACTTTGAAATAAAAATTAAATTCTTCTTCTTCTTTCATAATAACATAACATAAAACTTATGACAATAAATGTTATTTTATTATTTTTACATAAATTTCTTATCTTTTTCAGCTGCCAAAAGGTATAAGTCCTAAAATTTTTAAGGTGCTGTCATTATTTCAATAAATACTTACGTTTTTATTTACACATCCCGTACATATCTTGTTTTTTTGCAGAGTTTACACCTCGAAAAAAGACTTTATACACTTTTCTAATTAAATTAATAAACCAAGAATTTTAAAAACTAATGTATCAAAAAACATTAATTTTCTCAGTTTTTGTGTTTTGGACATAACCGCATTGGCTTCTGAGCGGCTCATATATCAACCGATATATAAAAATACTTTGCTTTGCATATGAAATTTACTTTAATCGAATAAATTAGAACTTAAAGAAAAAATTTCATTGCTGTAGGTGAAAGAGAAGTAAGATTGAATGCTACAATTTACTTGATGGATAATTCTATTCTACCACTAAAAAGCAGCAAACAGGAAGAACAATAATTCGATACACATAGGCTGTTGCAAAATGCTTATAACATTTGATAAATTTAAAACTCTCTGATTACTAATTTGATTCAAGTATAAAAATCAAAAGTGCAACTTTTGGAGTAGGGGTGGGTAAATTCAGGTACCTAAAAAAAAGAACTTTAAACACACCCAAGCAACATTTTATTTTTAATTTACTTTTATTTTTCAGTCAATATTCAAACTTATAAGAACAAAATGTGGAATTAATGAGGAGGAAATCATGCTAATAATTTTGGATTGGTCACAATGCATGAGTTATTCTTCTCCACCTTTAGCATTGTTGGTCGAAGGCAGTTAGTCTTCTACCTTCTCAGAAAAAAGTCCTCTGTGATCTTTCTTTTCTTTCTCTTCTTACCTTATGATCTTCCAGATTCCTGTTCTCTCAACTTACCGTTTTCGTTAGGTTTCTCTCTTTAGCTTATGGAATTTTTAGACTTTATAGCTTCAGTTTTAATTTGGATTTGTAGGAGGAGAAGTTCAAAATGTCTGCAAGGCCACTGTGTTGTTTGATTTTCTTGTTTCTTTTTATTTCGTAGAAGGACGGATATTCTTGGGAAAATTAAAACTTCTAGGTCTAAATGTGTTGATTGTTAATCTCCACCGACTCTGTCAGGAGTCGGTGGAGATGCATCACTCTGGATTTGTTGCTTTGAGAAACTGACTCTGATCTTCCATGAGGATGATGGCTTTTGATCAAGCTGCTGTACACAACCAATGCCATCTGGCTTTGCAACACATGACTAATCTATCTAGATATGGCATCAATTCAAGAGAGAGCAACTGAAAGATTCCACAAAACCTAGAAGAATAACTTTAACAAACATTAAATCACTTATCATTAATAAAAAGCAAAGCAGAACTACGTAATTGGTGCATTAGATAGCCTTACAACTAATTTGTTTTTCACTTGTTCGAAAAATATGTGTAGATTTTAAGACAGCATCCCTCTCCGACAGGGATTCGATAGCACTCTGTTTTATATGGACGTTTGATGCTAACTCATACATAAGCCAATTTGTAGCAGCACCTGCTGCTGAAGAAAAAAGAGGGTTCCCGCTCTTCCCGACTATCAGATTTACACCCTTCTTCCCCTTCAAATGTTTTTGAAAAATAAGCTCCTAACTGGTGAAAGCAGACATCATCATTAGTGACAAACAAAAATATACAAATTTACTATTTCATAAATATTTTTAATGGCGCAGTTGTAAGGCATCGTAATTGATAATGTATCAGAACTAATATTCTTATAAAAAAGAATGACTCGTTATCTCAGAAGTATATATCAATGTTTGTTATTAAAGGCTATTTTTAATGTAATTAATTTATTTTGTTTCCTAATGATTTTTTTTCGTTTAGTTTTTTAAGCTGTATACGAGGGTAGTTCAAAAATTACTAATGTTAGGAATGGGAATGAGGTGACTTATTGCAGTATTGTCTAAATTTATCGCTTTTCCTAATTTTCTAAGAGGTCCATGGGTATGACACCCTTCTCATTCCAAAATTCACCACCATAACTTTTCTGACCTATAAGATTATCTTCTTGGAGCAGATTTATTAGAAGTAACCCTTTTTTTACTGTTACTTGGTTTTCGGTGTATAAAAAATGAACCCAGATCTCGTCGGAAGTGACAATTCGATACAAAACGAATCACTTAAGGAACTCAGCGCTGCTGCATTAAGCGAAACTAACTTATGAATTAGGATTAAATTAGTTTTATAACCGTTTAGCAGATACGAGCACGCAATGGTAACACCAAAAAGATTTAGCAACGCCATCTGTCGTTAAAAAAGATACTTTTTTAGCCAGCCTCGTATCTCATTGAATGTCTTTCAACTTTATTTGAGCTTGAAATGCCTGCTTCCAATTTCTACCCACTTTAAATATTCTTGAGACTTGAAATGTTGATTTAACTGTACGTAAAATTTTCAAAATGTTTTAAATTTTAGAACATATTGACTATGAATTTTTTGTGAAAATTGTTTTACTTTAAATCATTGCGTTACAATTAATTCATTTAGCATTTTTTCAAGAATATGTAAATAAAATCAGCAACTATAGTACATCTATTTACATAGACTAAGTCTAGCCCTGAAAAAAGGATTTAAAAGTCAAGGGAAAAAGAGAGGGAAGGCATTTTGTTCCATAATGAGCCCCAATTTTTTCTATCCTAAACAAACATCAGGTGTACCTCAACTTAGTTTCTTACTTAAACTTACAAACTGATTATTATTTATTAGTTTTAATTTTTATAATATATAAAAAAAGTGTCTGTAATTTATAATACTAAACAAATTGTTTAGTATTATGAATTCTTCTGAGATATCTGAAAACATACTATATTTTTGAAATATATGAGCATTTTCGTTTATATTTCTTCCTAAATCTATTACTAGATTTGCTAATAAAAGGTTTATTTAAGCTAAAAAGAAAATTCTTTTAAGCCGAAAAGATTTTCATTCATTTTCTAATCAATACTAAATGAATATCTCTAAATTAAATGAATATCTTAATTATTTGTATGTTAAACCTGTATTCTTATTAAACTTGAAATTTATTTAAGAAAAGAAAAATTATTAATTATTACATGTTCAAATAATATATGGGAATATTTCTCATCATTTAAAATATTTTATAACTGTAGGTTATTGTATTTTATTTTGTTTGTTTCTGGGTAATCTTTTCAATATATATATATATATATATTGAAAT
>BMAW01075505.1:28095-47160 GCA_019974015.1 Nephila pilipes
AATCAAAATTCCAGAAACGTACTTAATTTCAAATTAGAAAAATGTTATACATAGTAAATACGACTGCATATTGTAAAGTTATATTTATTATTCAGAAATAACCGAGATACCTGTATAAAATTTATTCTGCATATTAATTGATCGTTATGTATATGATGCTGTAAATAACAGCTATTATTGTAGATTTGTTTGGTTTCAGGAAGCTATAAATTGAAGTAACCTGCAGTATAGAAAAGTTTTAATTGTTATCCCGGAGAATCGCAAAGTTTAAGTTATTTCCTCACAAATAATTGAGATAGAAATTTAATTTTTAATTATTAATCTTAAGACTTCTCTTCATAATTGCCATCCAGAATTATACGTTTTTCCAAACACTTCTTGACCTTGACCCATCGCTTCTTGAGTTAAGCAGATTGAACTCCTTACAGCGATTTATTTCAATCTCAACGGCTTGTACGGCTTCCTAAAGCCAAATAAATCGACATTAATAGATATAATTTACAATATATCGTGCGTAAGAATCGATTACGCAGAATAAAATTGTATCCAGATATCTCGGTCATTTCTCTCAGTATTAACTAAAACTGTATGATACTCCATCGTGTATATATATATATATATAAACTTGAAAATGCAGTTTACTTCATATCTCATCATAGTTGCATAAATAGGAAATGAATATGGACTTATTTACATACCTCCAATGGTAAAAATACGATAAAATTATTCTGAAGGAATCAGACAAAATAAGAGAGAAATTTTTAATGTAATTCTCCTTTTTTTTTAGTAATTAAGGATAACGAAATTCGGTTATGTGCTTAATACTCACATATTGTCTAGTAAATTATATCTAGTAAATTCCAATAAGTTATGCATTTAACTATAATTTGAAATTGTATCTTAGAGACTGAACTAACAATACTTTCATTAATGGTCGCTACCTTTTGCATGTTAACCGAGCTTACGAAGCGCTCAACACAATCTTCCTACACACCGATAAAGAAAAATAATGTAATGTAATAATCCGAAACGATGTTAACTAAAGCGCTAGATAAAAGAAGAAAAGACAAAGTGTTTCACTCGAAAGTAGCATGCCGAATAATTGGGTAAAAGATAATAAACAGTTTTCTCGAAGCACATAAGAACTACTGAAGCAGGACCTTATATCACAGGTTAAATAAGATACAGGGCTTACATCCCATTATGTAATCTTCTTCGCTAATTCGTGCTTTAAAACCATTAGCTGCAAATGGATAGGAACAGCAGTCGTTGAAATGTGAGAGTCCCAACATATTAACTTCCAACTTATCCACTCCTTTCTTTTTTTATTATTTTTCTTCGTTTCCCTTAGAATCTTGAAAATTAGCCTTAGTAAGGGCTGATGAATTCTAGGGAACCATTTTGTTCTTTCTATTTCTTTTTGTTTATTTTACTGTGGAGCCGTTCTCCATCTTATATATATATATATATCTATATATATATATATACGTATGTACTTCTTTTTTTATCATTAAAGATAAATTCTCTCTAAAAAAGTCAATTTAGTTTTACTGCTCCATGGAGAATTGTAGATAAGAGTTGGGAAGTAGCGGGATATTTTCTTCTTTACCTTACTTCTTTTCTGTTTATTTTTGTGGCGAAAAGGAATTCTTTTTTTCCCCCGTCGGTTTCGAAAGACTTTTTGGAAAAGGTAAATGAAAAAAAAAAGAACAATTAAAAAAGAATTCTTTCTCGTATAGTTTGTAATTTCTTTGAGACTCTGTTATCGTATTTTGAATTAAAACAAACGCTAGTCGAATTAATTTAAAAGTTTTTTTAAAAAAATAAAAAAAAACTAGATGGGGAATTATTTATGAAAAATTAATCAAGTGGCAAATTTCTATTATTGTATTTTATGAGCGATGAAGTAATTTGATGCTAGAACAGTCTTTTCGACCAAAAAAATTAATCATGCGCCGAGTTTATTTTCTTTTCATAAGAGAACAAGAAATTCTCCATTTAAAAGTTTATGAATAATAATCAAGGCAATCTAACACGTTATGTTATTCTGTAACATAGCACACTAGTCGAAGAATCATTAAGATATCTTTTGAAGTGATGATGTTATTTTATATTCAAGTGTGTATAATGAAAAGTTTTTTTTTGGAAACATCATACCCTAAATCATAATTTATTTTAATGCTCTCGAACATATAATTCTATTTAATATCATGCGCATTGCAACGGATAATTGAAAACACAAACAAATATTTAAATTACAAGAAGAAATTATGGCTACAAATTAAATTAATCAAACTGTATAAAAAGACAAGCAATTCTTAGAGAACATGAATTTCAATTGAAATCAACCACAGGTTCTGAGCAGCAAGAAATGATCAACATTTGATGAAAATTAATTAAAATCACTCAAAAAATCATATCCAAAAAATTATTCACAAACATGAAATTGTCAAATATAAATATTTAACACATCGATCAATAGCTCCCGAGTCTAAAATTGAAAACAACATTTTTTTTGCAAAATTTTTTGTTTATTCATCAACATAACACCTTTTGTTAATCACCTTTTAGGGTGATACAATCGTTCCAACACTTTTTCAAATCTTCGCCCCCCCCCCGTTTTTTTTTTTTTTTTTTTTTTTTTTTTCGCAAGAAATCTTTTTTGTTGCGAGTAAATAGCGATAAACAGCTTTCTGAATCATTGACTCGTTGCTGTTTTTGTTCCATCGAAAGCAATCGCGGCACCCACTTGGAAAAAACCTTTTTCACTTCACTTCAAAAACCTTTTTCCTGGTCCGATCGACTTAAAATTTTGACACGTTTCAAGCAAAGGTTAGTACTCTAGAAAGACCTGGTTACTGGTTTACTACGAGCGCCATCTCTGGGTTAGTCTCGGGAGTTATTGATCGATGTGTTAATTCCCATTGTAACACAATAAATAAGTAAAAAAGATCATTTTCTGAATAAGTGATTCTTAAACATTTTAGTCTTGTACCCCCCTCCCCCTTACATGCTTAAAAATTCTGGATGTCTACCCCCTCACATCTTAACTCACTGAAATTTTTAATGAATTAAAAATTACTTAATTTCTAATTTAATTTAAAAATTCTTATATAAATAAATTTAATTCCAATTCATTTAATTTTTGAAAAAATTAATTTGATACCGAAATAAGCCGAAATTGTAATGTGGTACTACAATCATGATGAACTTAACAATATTTTTTCATTAAGTAAATGTAAATACGATTTACATCTCAACTTACCGATTTTATGATTGTACTACTCAGAAAACGTAACTCATTAAATTAAGAATAATGAAGAGATTTCGACTAATGTTTCTTTATATATATAAATTCAAGCATCTAATTTAAATTTTCATGCTCCAATATTTCCCTAAGCATCGCAAACCCCACTTCGTTTCTCCACTTACAGTTTAAGAAACGCTGATCTTAATAATCAAACATCTTGAGAAGCCTTTAAGGAATCATTAGTTAAGTTTCTCCCCAAAATGTCAAGGTTTGAACAAACTATCTCAAAGAGTCAAACTAAGTGCTTATAATTGATCTCCTTTATTAATCAAAATTTATTTACAACTTTTAGCTTGAGAGGAATAACAAAAGCAATCTTCTGTTTGAAGTGAATAGAGTGTATTACTTATAAATAATGGAATTACGGTAACAGTTGCAACCACAACATATATGTAATCTACATCTGGACTCGATTTATTAACTTCAGTGACTATTAAACACTAATCAAAATTTCTTACACGCGACCTCAATTCAGAAAATCTTTTCTCTATTTAGACTCTCATCTCTCCTCCCAATTGCTTAGCTAGAAAACTTATTTCGAAAAACTTGAAACTCCTTTCAGTTCTTGAATATTTGCATAATTTGTTACTACTGCCTTTCATTATTTAATTCTAATGACATCTGTCTTTCTAATTAAATAGTCAACAAGTATTAAACTTAGGTTGAATATATGTAACAGCAAGATAAAATACTTTATCACTGAAAAATAGATAAAGTCACTCTCTCGTGAATCATGCTCAACTAGTCAATTCTAGATCCTGATTTATATCGGGGCATGTGATGAATTGTAGAATATCATATCTAAGACTCCTTGTTTTTGTGATATAGATCGTTGTAGATTTATACTACTATTAATTGCCGTTAAGTTGTTATTGCATCTTTCGCCATTTCACAATTTGTGACATCCCAAAAAATTTTAATCGGATTCATCCGTTTCTAGAGTAAAATTGGGACGTCAATGTCTAATAAGAAGATTATAATACTCTTATATTTTATGGAAAGATGCTAAAAGATGCATAAAAACTAACTCTTTCTAATTTGGAAATCATTCTCCTGTCGAACAATGGTACTTTTAAACTGCCAGAATTCAAGACGTGGACTTATTTTAGAAACACAACTGAAATTTACAGAGTAATATTGTTAATGCTTGAAAAGAAGTAAAAAACAGTTAAAATTGTTTTAAAAAAATCATAATTTACTCAATTTTAGCTCTGAACCAGCATGTAGAGATGCTTTCGAACCCAGGTAAGATATTTTATTTTAAATGCATCAGTAAGTTTTGATTTTTTACAGGACGATGCCCTGTCAATTTTTCTTGTGCTAGCTTTCTTGCAATGGTTCTTTTCGAAATAGCAAACACAACTTCTTGAATCAATTGGATTAATGTTGTAACACTTATTTTTCTATTTTCGTAACAAATTTTCCTAATTATTCTTTCAGAACAAGCCATTGTTATCTTTTTCCTGTCACAATTTCCTTTTCGGCTTGGGGAAAATATCACGATTCAAACCAAATTAAGCTTTATTTTGTTAATTTATTTAGAAACACCTGAAATGTTGGCTATCTTCCATTGTAATGATCTGTCAGTAAGATAAGCGATTTTGTCTATGAATTTTCCCTGGGGAGTCAAAGTGCATATGTTCTATATGAACTTTGACTCATAACTGCAGAGTAATAAAAAGAGAATATTCTGAAATAAAGCAAGACTCTTAATAAAGAAAGGCTCTTATATTGGCTAATTGTTGAAGTGAGACTCTGATGCGAAGTTAGAATATGGAATCAATAAAATGGCTGGAATGAGGTTCCGAAACGAAAAATTCTCTATAATTCTTCAAATTTTAATACGGAAATCAAGAACATTGTTATTTCAAATAAACGGGCATTCTATATTAAAAACAAATAAATGTTTACCTTAAACTCAATAGATTTACGTAAATAATATTATCTCGCATCATTTTAACCATGGATGATTGCATCAAATGCAAAGAAATAATCAAATTATGAAAATATTGAACAGACCACATTAATTTGGTAACTCATTGTGTATAATAGTATTAATATAAATACGTAATATGATACTTGTTTTCCATTAAAATACTTTTTCAAAATCAAAGGTATTTATCTCAGTTATAAAATGTCAAGTATGATGAACACTTTTCTTAGGAAAATAGATAGAATTCATAAGAATATTTATCAGTTTATAACAACCTTTTTACATTAGGAGATTTGCTAATTAATTTTAAAATTTATTTCAGAATTTCTTCATGATCTAATTAATTTTCATTTTTAATTATTTTTGTGCTGCAGGCACGTATTTCTGAGATTTATATGTACATTGATGTAAAGAATAAATTCAATAGCTAAAAGAGAATTCAAAATTTGGGCATATGAAAAAAAAAATGTTTATTTAAAAATGAAAATTATTAACAAAAATAAATATATTGTGAGTATAATATATTTTTATCCTTTAATAAATATTCTTTGAGTTTCCCATTTAAAGGTTTTTGGTAGTAAATATTATTTGAATTTCTTTACTTAATTTTTCCTTTTTTTTTTTTTTTTTTGTAAATTATGTATAAGATTTATAACAATCGAATACTATTTACGGGTAATTACTGATTTATTACTGACATTCGAAAGAACAGGGAAACTTTTCTAAACTAGTAAAAATTTTAAAGTAATTTTTCACTTACGATGACCAATATAATTTTCAGTCACAAATGATAAGTATTTAAGATTTCAGGAATTCTTTCACTTGATTAAAATCATAATTAGTAATGAATTATGATTACGAATTATACTATAATTACCATTTATAATGATCGCAAACGTTAAACTTTGAAAACATTCCGAATTCAAAGCCTGAAAAGAGTTTGAATAAATTAAAGAACGAGAAAAACAAACAAAAAATAATCACTAAACAACAATTTAAATAAAATACTCTGTAAGTTTTTCCAAATGTCGAGAATTTCTTAAAGTGTCAAAAATTCGTACTCACTTCATGTCAGTTTCATGGAAGTAACAATAAGAAAAAGAAGGAAATTTAAGAATGAATTATTTTCTTTTTCTTTAACATAAAATAACGTTTTATCTGAGTTTTATGCTAGTCATTTATGGTCCTTATGGTGTATGTAAGACTTTGAGTTCCGAATAAAAATGCAAACTAGAATTTTAGAAGTATAAAAATATCTGCATTTGTTCAGTTACGATTTTCTTCAGGATACATACCGTCAAAACAGTCAAATGTTATCTCGACGAATCTTTTTTAAATACAAATACCTTTTTTTTACTTTTTAAATTTTCAAATGTTTATTTTGTTTTTAGAGCCTGTTTTCGAGACATGAAAAAAAATTTGGATAAAAAATAAATTATTTTTAAACGCAATTTGAAGAATAAATTTTCTTGCATAATATTTACATTGAAATGATAATACTTTTATGTAATTCATATTATTTGATGAAAAACTGTACGATAGCTTTTGCCACTCTCTTGAATGATTGCATAAAACCATTAATTTGTTCAATGCATTTAAATTTGAAATGTTTACAAACCATATTTATTGTCAAACTCTACTTAATGAATGATTAAAAAGTTTATTGCCAAAATTTTCATTGACTTTAAGCTTATGTTTAAAACGAACTTTATATTAACGAAAAAATATAAGGATATTTAAGTAATGCATACTATTTCTATTTAACAATGTAGAATATAATATTCCTTCTTCTATAATACTTGGAAAGAAATTAGTATTTTACATAGGTTAATATTTTATTTAATTCATAAATGAAATGAAGTTTTCGTATTACCCTTAAAAATGTATTTAACAACAGAAAATAATAATACTTACTACTAATTCATGAATAGTCCTTGACATGATTCAAATAGTTTCTATATAAAATGTTATTTTAAAATTTTATTTAATCCATTTTTGAGCATATTAATATAATGGAAGTATTGTCTTTCTTTCTTTGTAATATAACACATCGATCAATAACTCCCGAGACTAACCCAGAGATGGCGCTCGTAGTAAACCAGTAACCAGGTCTTTCTAGAGTACTAACCTTTGCTTGAAACGTGTCAAAATTTTAAGTCGATCGGACCAGGAAAAAGGTTTTTTGAAGTGAAGTGAAAAAGGTTTTCTCCAAGTGAGTGCCGCGATTGCTTTCGATGGAACAAAAACAGCAACGAGTCGATGATTCCGAAAGCTGTTTATCGCTATTTACTCGCAACAAAAAAAAAAAAAAAAAAAAAAAAAAATAAATTAATAAAAAAAAAAAAAAAAATTTGAATGAAAAAAAAAAAAAGATTTGGAAAAGCGTTGGAACGATTGTATCACCCTAAAAGGTGATTAACAAAAGGTGTTATGTTGATGAATAAAAAAAAATTTTGCAAAAAAAATGTTGTTTTCAATGTTAGACTCGGGAGTTATTGATCGATGTGTTATTACAGAAAATATTCCTCAAATCAAATTGCTTATAAGAAGAAGCGTATCGAGAAAATTTTCGCGAAATATGTACAGTTACATAGAAAAATATATCATCAACTTTATTTTCATAATTAGTATAATGTTATATTATTATTTAATAAAAAAAAAAGAAAGAAAGAAATGCAAGCGTAGATACTTTTTCAGAAATTTACCTCTGATAGGCTCATGAGTTTGTTTATCGAGCGTAGTCACTATTATTAATGATACTGCTACAGGATAGTTTGCAAATAAACCATTTCTCCATTCTACGTTTCTCTAGACCCTTTAAACAAACGATTTATATTTTGTGTATTAACGTCCTATTGTAGGCAATCATTTTCTTTTGATTCAATTAACTCAGTCCAATTACATTGAGAGAATTTTTTAATTCTTCTTCCCCCCCCCCCCGATACTTCAAGCTGAGAATTTTTGGCGGTGCTGAGAATATTTTCATTCCAGAATTGGTATTAAGCCAATGATATTAACTTATCAAATCCAATTTATTGTAGACTCAAAAGAAGGCTTTTAAAAAATCAAGAATAATAATTAATTTAACTAGTGTAAAATATATTCTCAGGTTTAAGCACTTTTCTCCTTCAAAGAATGTTAAAACCTATGATGAATCCCATCTCTTTTTCAAATAAATTAATCGAACATAAAGGAATAAAATCACTTTAATTAAATGATACTACATCAAGGTTTTAGACATGATTATAACGATTGAAATTATATTATGTGTAAGCGCAAATTTCTATCGAATGCCGCAATTGTAGAACAAATAGTTATATAACTAAGTGCTAATATTATCAAAGTAGAATTATCGTTATTTTGAGGACAGTTTATCTAATGAACAGTAAAATGTATTTGTTTTGGTTATATAAGTATGTTTTAACGAATTTTTGTGTAAAAGAATAATAAAAATTGTAGGTATGTATTCCTTGATTAACAAATTTCACCCTGCAATGCGATAATTTTAAAAACAGTAATAATAAACAAGGATATGGAGTTCTATTGAATATGTAAACATATTTGTATCAGTTTCTTCATGAATTTTCACATTAATGTCTGCTAATGTTGATCCATTTCACCATTATTTTTTGAAATAAGAAAAAAATTATTTTAGAATAATCTAAAGTAATATTTGATTAGGAGAGAAGACACACATAAAAACCCATTCTTTAGACAATATTCTACAAAACATAGATTCAGAGTAAAGAGTAAATTCTATAATAGTATTAATTAATGGAAAAAATACTTCTATTGTAAGTAAAAAAAAAAGCTAAGTACTGAAAATCTATTTAAAAATTTCTTTTAAATTGATTTAATCTGTGATCTACTTATACAAAAGAGAATTTTAAAAATTACTAGTAATATCAATTTGCTATAAGTCTTTATGGCAATGCTAAAATTTTAAGCGCTATTTTTGCATATTGAGCTGTTTATAAACAAAAATGAAAATATATTACAATTAAAACACTATTTACTTAAAGAGCAATTAATATATTGACATAGAGAGAATATAGTAATTTATAACTTAAATAATGATCAAATTAAACCTAAATTTATTATTAAAGGTATAATAATGAAACCAATTTACGTTTCTATATGATATGATATGCTTTAAATTGTTTTGATATCTGTAAGAAATAATATAGAGGTAAAACAATATTCACTCATAGGTCTATGGATTTGCTCAAACATAATTGATATTTAAGAATAAATACACATGCACAATATAACTTTTGAAATAAAATTTTTATTTTATCTTCAAATTCACATGATTTCCAAGTAAATTCGTCTGGATCCATCAAAACTAAATAATTCAAACGTGTAATCGAAAAATAATTGCTTTCAGTTGAAATAATAAAAAAAATTAACTTCTTTAGAGATATAACGAGACATAATTTTGCAATTTATTTGTTTATTTTAAAAATTTGCAACGTAAAAAGATAATAACTGGTGCTTGATGAAACATAAATCTTGAGAATGTATACAGAAAAGCGAAAGTGATAAAAATTAGTTGAATAGAGATCAACGATATTTTTTTTTCACTTGTCAGCACTTTTCCTCGGCATTCGATGATCTATCAAGTGTCGAGAATCTTTTTTAAGCCCGAAACGAGTGTTTTCCGATCTGGGTAATTTTTCGTTTAAACATTGAACTTCGTATTTGCTCATCGGCATTAAATTGGCAACTTCATCGCTTCTGGTGAGCACGGAAAACTGAAAGAAGAAGAAGGAAAACACCTCACCTCAGCCTTTACATTCGTTCTACTTCCCAAAAACAGAACTCGATTTCTAGACCAAAAGAAGTACTTTGAACCACAACCGCGAAATCGATAATTCTTTTCAAGCCTCTAATCAGACAAGTTCGCTGCCAAGTTCTTCGATTTTTTTTATTCTTTCTCTCTTCCAAGAGAAACACCAGAGTCAGTAGCAATCGCTTGGGTGTTACTTTTAGTTAAAGAAACTGGCCTAGATGGAAAATTAAAATAATCATTCTTCACAAGGACAAAAGCCAATGATTTTCTCTTCTTCGGCTTCTTCATTTTTTGTTTCTTTTTTTTAAAGGAATTCTCTTTAAAGACTAGGGTTTTTTAAAGAGAGAATGTGTTCTTTGAAGTCATTGAAGCAAGAGTTGAAACATTTCCCTTCTAATAAACCACGATTAGCGAGTTAGGAATCTTTCAGTGGTGAAGTCTTTCGTTTCAATTAGTGATTTTTCTTCTTTGATGTGGCTGATTTGGGAAAGAGAAGTACAAATCAATTCCATTTTTCTTATTTTATGTTTCTATTTACTCTTATGTGGAGTATATGACTATGCTTGCACACATTTCATGGAAGAACAATGGAATATTATTTTTAAGAAACAATGAGTAACAACATTCCATGCATTGTTTTACGAACAAATATGTTTCTTTAATATGCGTACAGATATCTTGCTTAGCTGTGTAAATATGGGAATAATTAAGGAATATATTTTAATAAATTAAAAAATTACCTTAACTCGACTCTTTTTGGTTTTTATTTTTGGAATCTTTTCTCTTGTACCTGTCGTGACACTCACGGCTCTTTTAAAATTTGAGAGTCGACTGGTTGAAGATATGAGACAGTTAAAAACAGTCATTAATTAATAGACTTTATGACAATTTTAATTTTAAGTAAGCAATAAATACTTCAAAATTATTTGATATTCTTCATAACTGCTTTCTTGCAAGTGTTTCGGTAATTTATAAACTGGGGTAGTGTTGTTGTTGTTGTTTTACATGGAATAAGAATTCTAGCTCTGTGAATCAAAAGTGGCTTTGTTTAATTTCAATACTTTAATGAATTTATAGTGGATATTAAAATGCTATAATTTTTATTTAAAGAGCTGAATCTGAAGTAATAAATTAATATGCAATTGATGTTGTTTATAAAATATTTTTAAAAAATAAAAGTGCTTAATTCTTAATTTAAACTAGAAAATTTGAAAGCGTTTCAAAAGAGCAATAAGAAATAGCGATATTCAGTAACAGATCTGTTATTATAGTTGTAAACTGTAAATATAAATATTTGTTTTTGAAAAATGACTTGCATATTTACTATGCTTAATTGAGTGAAAGAATTTGTAGCCTATATAACTTAATTACTATTGTAAATCAAATTCAAAACTTAACATGCTAAATATAACCTTTACATAAATAACGTTTCATCAGCTTCTAAAAGGGAAAAAAAGAACGAATTTTATTCAAATTCGGTACCCATAAATGGCAGATACTTATAGTGCACTTAAAACTTCATGAATTTATGTTAGAATTTGAACTAGAATTCTAGGTAGCCGAAAATAATGGCGAATAAAAAGTATTTCCTCAAATGAAATTATTTTGTCCATGTTTTCCGAGTAATATTTATCCTTAACGAGAAATTGAACTCGAATCCTACAACTTTATTCTTGTAATAATGTTCCTGATTAATGTTATGATTACACTGGATCAATACCCACTAGTTTATAAAGATAAATTCTCCATAAAAACATCACCTAGATGTCATATTGACATATGTTAGGTTTGTACCTAACAGGAGGATATTAGCGTCCATGCTCTGGAATTCCAGGAAAATCGTCTGAGAAACATTTCTCTGGATGTTACGTGTAACTTCGGGGAAGAAAGCTCTAATTTCTTCTCTCACCTGATTTATTAGACAAGATTTCTTATGAAGGTGTTACTTTAAATCTACCCCATACTTAACTTACGTTATGCAAGAAGGATAGTACCAGTTAGGAGAGAGTTAGCAAATTCCAGGAAATATGGAGTTGATGAACAATGTAAGAGAGTGTTTTCTTGAAATCCTGTAGGATAAATTCATGTGAAAGTCATCATTTCTAAAAACATAATTGCATCATATTATTCTTTATAATAATATTTTCATCGCGTTTTACCAGAAAATATGGATTTTTCGTATTATTATGATGATCATTTTTCTCATGGGGCGAACATATTAATAGAATATAGGTCGCAATATGAAGAGTATGTGAAAACTTAGTTTAAAACATGAAAACCTAAAATTCTTCTCAAAATTTATATTAAAATAAGCAAACATTGATTATATCCTTGAGAATTATAAAAAAAGTAACACAAATTAATTTTGAATAACACACATTTCATCTTCAACAAAATTACAGGTGCTGACAATTCAGTAATATTACTAATTACATGTCAGAGAACAATAATTATAAAATAAAAAAAAATAACTTTTTTACATATTATGCTTTACAGAAGCAGCTATCATACAACAGCTCAAGCACACACAATATTGTTAAAATAGTCATACTATATTATACAAGAAAACGATTTAATATGTATCTAATATAATTTTCTACCAAACAATCTTATGATAGAGAATATGCTTTAATTACTATGCAAATATTTTATGATAAATAATATTATCAGACAATGTTATGAAAATTACAAAATATACAAATGAATAAATGCTCATTTCATGAGGGAATTACAAATAGATAACTATGTACTGAGATAATAGTTTCCTTGGTGCTCTTTTTCTGTCGTGTGTACACGATGCATTAGTTTCTAATATTTGCTTTATAACACGTCCTTTTAATGTTAATAAGACATTTTCTGGTGAAGTCTTAACACTTTTTCAGTTGTAACTAATAGTAATGTTCAAATTATATTTGGGTTAAATTACGATTAGTTACTTATTTGTTTCTCTTATCGAATATTATATACAAATATAAATATTTCATTCTAAACTATAATTTGGTAGGTAGTTTAACTATTTCCCTCTTAAACACTTACAAATCAAATTCATTCTGCACAAATCAAATTTACTTCTAAATAATTCGATATAAAAACCAACGTTTTTAAAAACAACGTTTTTATATGGTGGCAAAGTTTATTAGAGAAAATTATTGAAATATTAGTTAAAACTGTTAGTTATTTTAATTTTAAAATTCACTTAAAAAGAGACATTTGTGAGAGTATTAAAAAATTCATAATACTCATAAAATCAAAACATGTATTTGAAAGTTTGTAAGTTATTCTATTAAAAAAGAATGGGAACCAGAATTCAGAAAAAATTATTGTGATAAGACATGGCGCCAAATATTGGAAAATTTCTTTCTTGCGAATGATTACTGACTAAAAGTCAGCAACCCTTACTATCTCGGAGATAGTAAAGGGGAGATAGTATCTCCCCTTTGTGAGTACAAAAGGTTTACGATACCGCATGCTGCGTGGGGAGTGCTCGGTCCTCCCAGAGGGGGAAAGAAATGTTTTCCTCAATCCTAAAAGCGCCGAGAGGAAAGAATATTTTGACTTGTTAAAATTATTGAAATATTAGTTAAAACTTGTCGCAAACGACTAAATATTGCATTGTTAGGCGAGTACGAACGATTCGCAAAATTTCAAAGCTCTAGCTTGATGGGAAGTTGGTTAAATTAACGATCGAAAATTTGATGACACACACACCAAGTGAAATTCAGAAAAAACGTTGTAAAAATAACGTTTTTTAAAAATATTTAATGAAGAGGTAATAAATGTTTTTATATATATGATCGAAAATTTAAATAACACTCAACTAATGCATCCATAAATTAAATTATTTTAAAATCCAGGAATAATCAGTTGCTTCAAGCGTAACTGCATTAAAATACTATTACACTTACCAACCAAAATGCTACTTTTTTCTTAAAATGGAAATTTTAGTCGCAAAGATTTCTAAATATTTCCTATCGACTTGTTTTCTGCATACATTAAATCAAATTCCAAATTATCTAGGAAATTCATTTTCCAAAATTTCCCGCAACAGTAAAATTCAATTATGAATATCCTTTGTTTACAAAATGACCAATTAACACATAAAACTACTTCCTTAATATTTAGTATGAACACCTCTTGTACTTCAAAGGCATTTAATTTTCAATGCCACCTATTCTGTAACAAAGTTCATAACGAAACACTTCTTGAAATGTAATCAAAATTTTAATTAAACACGATTCTCATTATGAGCTAATTAATTATATCCTATGTCTCTTCAGTATTATTTACTTTCGAAGGTTATTATGGAAACGGAATTTAAATAGCATATCTCTTCATGCATTCCCACATTGTTCATTTTATTCCGCCAATATTCGATTAATAACCTTTCTTATTATTCCGCCTGAAGCACACCATTGCAATCTTTCTCAACAAAGATTTTTTTTACTCCGTCAGGAAATGTATATTAAGAGCACGCAACAATGCATAATTACATCTCTTAGAATCTTCCTCACCTCTCAGATTAGTTTTCCGCCATTTTATTTGATGCCGGGAATCAGCTAATGATGTTAATGGAAAGCGAAAGATGGTTTTGTTGTTGAGGGAGGAAGAAAAATAATATTTCGAAGAACATTTTGGTCAGCTACGTTTTATTTTCGAAAAAAAAAATCGTTTTAATTTATAAAACAGCAACAGGAAAGATGTATTATTTTAATTAAAGGATTTCATTCTTTTTTTCCTCCTTTTACTTTTGACTTGATGGAAGAATCTGGCATTAATGATATGAAGTACTTGATCAGTTATAGTATTGCGATGTATAACTATTCTCGGTTTTCTCTTCACTAACCTTGAGGACTTTTTGTAAGTTTAATTGCTTAAAATTCAAACTTCCTGCCAATTAAAAGAAACAAGATTTTGTTAGATAGAGATAAGAAGTATTTTGAATTGAATTAGGGGTAATGATATATATGCGAAATAGAATTGAAAGGAATCAGAAGGTAGGCAGATGCTATATTTTTGTAAGTTAATTGAAATGTATTGTTGCAATTAATCGTTTGTGATAAAATTGATTGGAAGTGACTCTTAGCTTGAGTAAAAGGAGTCGAATCTGTTGTATTCTAAAAGTGCCTCAACCGGGGTGAGTGAGTTGGTAATTTAAGACTGTTATTTAATTTATTATTTAATTATTTAATGTAAGACTACTATTTAATTATAAGCTAGGGTTAAAGTGAATTCGAGAATGAACGACATTTAATATTCAGGGAAGGTAGCTAACGAACAGGGTCGTCTTTTTTTCTGACAAATCTTCAATTGTTTTTGAGACTCTATTGAGTATTGAATGGAACTTTATAATGTCTGTTGAGTAAAATAATGAATAGCAGCCACTACAGTACTGCGCTAAATAAGGGTTTATGTTACATAAAATCAATATTTTTTCAATAATTATCAGTAAATTCAGTATTTATATAAGTAAAATAAAGTACTGTATTTGAAAGCAAGGTTTATTAAATTTTGACTTTTGCAATATTTTTCAGTGCAACAACCATTACGTATTGTGCGTTAGAATATATGGTAAGAATTGTTATTTAATACAAGGTTGTCAAATTGTTATTTAATACAATACGATTATATATTCTGTTGCACATGCTTCTTTTGCCATCAAACAGTTGTGTCATTCGACCTTAAATTCTTGTTGAAAAAAAAAATTGCCAGCATGCGTCAGAAGTGGGAGTTTCGTAGTACAAAAATCAACTATGTGTTCTGAAATTACAACGCTATCAAATGCAATCGGTGGCGAAGGTTTTAATAACATGCAAACGACTGGCATCGAATAATTGATGCTAGGAAACCCTTTGGATGAGGACGATTTGATAGAATTTATGATAATTTGTGATAATGAAGAAGTCGAAAGTGAAGTTCAGCTATTAACAGCTGATTTAATTCGCTAGGGTTTGAAATTTACCATAAGTATGAAACATTTTCTTACTCATGATCCTGACAAAGAGCAATTTCAACGTAATCTTAAGTTTTGTGTCGCAGGATATCAAGAATTATATAAGCAACTTGAGAAAGCAAAAAAGAAAAAAAAGAAAAAAAAAAAAAAAAAAAAACAGTCACTAATAACAGACTTTGTAACAACAAAAAAACCATCAGAGGCCGTTAATAAAGAAACGAAATTCTACGAAATTTTGAGTCATAGCCGACAGTTGTGCTAAACATATCTGACACATCTACTGATGACAGATTTTGATTGATTGGCTTTTTGTAATAAAAATGAATTGTTTTTGTTTTAGAAATATGTTATATGGATTCCATCATTTCTTTTTTTTTGCACTGTTTTTTAGGAAAATATTCAAAGATTTTTTTTTTTTCATCTTACACGATTTTTTAATGTTGTGAAACATATCCCCAAATTTACCATATGTCGTTATGCGAATTTTTATGCACAGTTTTCTCAGGAACGCATCTACTGTGTGTAAAAAAGAGTTGGGTATATATATTTATATATAGTTTCAGGTTCATTGATACATAACATTTTGAGATTTATTTTCAATAATTAAAAGTGTCTTTTTTAGAGCCTGTCAAGTCAGAAAAACTCATGATCAAGTAATATTAAAATAACTGTAAATATGCTTCTAAATAAGACTGAAACAAAATTAAAAAAGATTTCTTAAGATAAAAGATTGATGTATTATAAGAGATCAAAAATAAAAACAATTAGATATATTGACTAAAAATTGTGTATTGAAGGTATTCTGTCACCTTAAACTTAGCAGCCTCTAAATGAAGATACATTTAAATTATAATAAAGAAATAATAAATAATATCTGTAACTAAGTGTAGATTAAAAATATATTCAAGTATTTTAGTAGCTTTATTGGGACACAACCATTCAAATCACAGTGATGAGAGATGAGGAGATCTAATTCATTGAGGATTATGGGATAATAATTCTGAGACCATACCTTTCATTGTTAAAGTGGCAAAAAGCAGTCGAAGAGTCACATAGTTTCATTTTAAAACTTATGGACATAAATAATGTTCAAAAGTTACGCATTAATTCTGATTATAGCATTATATCTAACTGTTATATCTTAAATTAATACACAAAGTAGCAGATGGCCAGTGGTATATAATACATGACACTGCCTCTCTCTGCAACGCATTTTATGCAAATATTATCATTAATTAAATGATAATATTTGAGTATGATGTCTCTCTGATTAAGGTGGGAATTCTTTTGAGCTGAATATACTATTAAATTGGATTGTACAGGATGAACAACAGTTTTAAATCCTTTTAAATGTGCCTAAAATACTTAAGAGAGAGAGAGAATGAAAGTCAGTCAAACAAGATTTAATTCTATTATATTAATACCGAGATATGCAGCATATCATTAGATTATTTCACTATATTCTTAATAATCAAAGGATACTTGAATGAATATGTATTATTTTCAATATGTTATGTATTATGATGAAAATAATCTAATTTACCAAATGTTTCCCTGCAGGATAATGAACATATACAATTTTATATAATTATACATGCATTTTCATTCAAAATTAATTCGAATATGATGCTATCATTGCGTGGGACAATTTAATTAATATTTTTACCTTTTCATTTTATTATGATGTATACCACCATCATAAAGTTGTTAAAATAGAAAACAAAACATCTAATATTAAATTTGTGTTATATTTCATATAGAGTAGCAGAAAAAGCTGAGCAAAAATAATGAATGTCTAACAGACATTTATAGGATTGTAACGATATTTTCATTGTATCGTTTCAGTTTCGGAAGGAGTTAAATCAATAGCATCTATCTGTGTCATACCTATTTGTTCAGTTTTTTTTATAGGGAAACATATTTGAAAAGAATTCGATGGTAGTATTTTTCAATATATATGTAAGATAAAACAGATTTCCAGATTTTAAAATTTTATGTAATCCGTTTTATTCTAATATATTTTCTGATGTCAAAACTGAAAATTTGAACAAATATAAGTTAATCAAAATTAATATAATACTTAATATTCTTCTTCAAAATACTTAAAGGGAATTTCATTATGCATCAAATAAATTAAATAAGCTCTACATTCTTTAAAATATTGTGTGGAACATTAAAGAACTTTCTTTAATCGACAATATTTTTCAAATTCAATAAGGGAATAAATTTATCACTGGTTTAACTTATATTATTTCAATGAAATAAAGTTACCACTGGTGCAACTTTGTTGACTGTTATAAAAATTATCTGTAATATTGGTATAAATATATGAGACATAAATAAAAAAAAATTTCGACTTATACAAGTGATAGGCAGAAATAACTACTTATTTAAAATGAGAATTACTTTTTTTGGCTTGCTGTCAGAATCTCAAAATCAGGCCTTGGGATTTTAAACATTTCAGGGCTTGGGAAAATATGCAGTTTAGCCCCATGCGGAGATTATGTAATGTTACGAGGCAATTAAAAAGGTTGTATGTTCTAAAATTAGAGAGCATATGTGTATCATTTCATTTCAAAAAATACCTTTTTCAGGCCTTATGATATTGGTCTTTATTAAAAGTTTCGAAACACACGGTATCTGTCATAAATACTCCGAGAATTAGATGACCTCTTTCGACTAGCGAACAGACCAATGTTAATCGCGACGAGAAAAACATTGCTGAAAAACCAGGATCATTGACACGACGCCGTTCTCGAGAACTTGAAAACACTTCTTGCACTCCCCTAATCTTACTGCTCCAGTTTTTTTTCCTTCGGAGATAAATTCAAGATCATGTTTTCATTTATAAGCCTGATACTTCTACCAGCTCAATAGCAATATCTGTCGAGAAGTTCAAGAGACAGTAACCGATATTGCAAGCTGTAATGAAACGATGTAATGGGAAGAGCTCCTATTCAAGCACTGGACAACGGTGCTCGTCTATGAGGTATTGTTTTCCATTCCTAGGTGAAAACTTATTCCTAAGCATATTTAATAATTCGAGATAAAAACCAACGTTTTTAAAAACAACGTTTTTA